>UZAN01040657.1:22073-68176 GCA_900618425.1 Echinostoma caproni
ATAAAACGCTGTCTGACTAAAATTCAGTTCAAATATTTTGAATCAGAAAATAAAATCTGTCTTGCTTTTTTTAAGTTCTCATACAAAATATTTCATTTTTCTGGATTCTAACTATGAATCTGAATGGGATAGTTAGTTCCGGGAGACATGACTGACATTCTAGGCCGAACCAAAAGCCAAACGTTGAAAATGGGATTTTAAATTTAAAAATTCTATCAGATTTGGTAAGTTCTTTCCACAGAAAAAATGTTGGTAAATCCGACTGACAAGATAAAAATACATATAATCAAATAATATAATCGTATACACACTTGGGGCCGGTAAGTTGTTTTGAAACGATGCACTGAAACCATCGCTGCAAATGCACAGATTTTGTGCCATCTTTAACCACATCAATAGGTTTAATTTTCCGACAGTGGGAACTGCACTGACTTTGGGATAGGCATTATTAAACACTTGTTTCGATGACAATACAAATACAAGGCATACTTATCAAACTGAGCAATCAAATGTCTAGGGTTAAGCTGGTGAACGTTAGGAAAACACCTTTAATATAACGTGGTTTAGTTTATATTTTCTGAAGTTTTATTGTGATAGCTCGATCGAAACATATTCAGAGCATTTCTTTCTATTTCCGTGACAAAACACCATCAAAGTTCATGAATAAATTTCTTATTCTTTTAAATAAAGTGAGACCGGTGTGGAGACTGACTTGAATGTGAGTGATATCTGTCATGCGCACAGTAAATGGTGCGCAGGTTAATCTGTGACGTCTTTTCAAGGCTACTGGTTCGATATTCATGTATTGTTTGTGATCCCAATGGGGACTTCGATTTTACGGTAGGGATAGATTAGTGATAGTTGGGAATCAATGATCTCGACAACAATTTGGATCGTTTCGCGTCGATTTCATATGATGCATAATGCTAATCCTTGATTAGGAGGCAAATTCCAAAGGAGATAACGTGAGCTTCAAGAACCGTATAATATTCGGTGTCAATACATAATGGAGCACATTGAAAAAGTGAGGTGTTTATAGTAGCCCTCATGCATATTTTAAAAATTGAGATGTTCCCGAAAAAGCTCCTATACTAAGATGAGCAAGTTTTGCTTTCCTGCGAGGATGCCATAAAAGTAGCGCACGTTCAACACACAAGTAGGGTAAACTCATTTCAGCGCTTATGAAATGCAGCCCATTTTTACTTGGATTAGATTGTTTCTTCCATAGTTGTAATAATTAAAACATATGCGCGTTATATGTTGTTCGTATGTCCTCTGTCTTAGACTCTTGTCGATTCCCTTACAACAATCAAACAGTCTACATATGTCTGCATTTACCACACGGACTCTTTACTTCATTGGTGGTTCTTCCTTGTTTATCTCAAGAGGATGTTTTCGTGATATGCAGGTTATTTAGACGTGCATCCGTACATCGTGCTTCATTAAGGAATTTCGTTCTCAAGTACACTACATTTCAATATGCAAGTCTTAGTGAAAGGCTTGCTCAAAAATATATTATCTGATCACTGTCATCTCGCCATTTCAACAATAAATACAAATTATATTGTTATCATTCCTACATGCCTCAAAAACAAACACATGAAAGCATATACTTGTTCCATAGTTTCTTATTTTGCCTTTTCCGATTGTTACCGGGATTACACTTTTGGTGACCCATCTGGAGGATTACGTTGTCCCTTATTTGTGGTATATTCAGTCACTTAGCAACGTTTTATTCGTTGGGTAATGGGCAAATGTATATGCACCCGTGAGTGTAATGAAGCAAATTATTGATTTTACTTGACTCGTTTATGATGAACTGCAATAATGTTAGCACTCTTCAGAGGACACACGACTGGATTCACACAGCTATTTAGCCATATCCTTCACTTATCATTGTCATAAAGATACAAACCCTGGGACATTTATACCCCATAAAATGGCCAAGTGCTAATTATGACAAGATTTTGGATAAGTAGCTCGCACTTCTCAGTAGCCACATCTGGTGCCGTCTCCAGTCCAAAATAGCTTTCCCATCTATGAAAAGAATTCAAAAACACCGGACCTCTGTAGTTAATGATTAGTAGGAAAATACCAACTGATTAGGAAAAATGGAAACAATCAAGATTTTTTTATGGATGTTAACGATCAATTTATAAAAGGTACATCACAGCATATACATAATTAATAAAAGAGTGGAATCTTCTTAAAAATATCCCATTAATGTAAACGTTCCACATAGGTGCCGTTTAAAAATCCATATTTTGTTTGCGGATTGTGAGCAGCGCATACCGCTAAGCATTTCACAACGAGTAAAACAGATCACAGTGGATTTGTTATTGCAGCTCTCCGTAGAATATGCTTTCCTTTTTGCCTTATGAATGTCCATTTAAAGAGTAGTGTTACCGAGACTTCAATGGGAAGCATAAATATACGGTTCTCCGAACTTGTGCGGAATGCATAATAGAAAACTATTGCTGTGTAATACCCATACTACTTGCAACCAATCCATTTGTTTAATGCTGCAAAAGTGAGCATGTTCATCCGGACCGCTGTATTCAGAGTTGCAGCACATACTTTATTTCATCAAAGAGGCAACCTCCATGGGGGCTCCATATACATATTTAGTTTAGAACAAAATGCCTGCGGGTTTTACTTTCGTTATTCTCGCGACGACGAGTCTTTGATGAATGGTGAAAAATAAAATAAGTTCTTTACGTTTTACTGTGATAGCAAACAAAAAGTTACTTTTTAAACATTTTCAGGAGAAGGCACAATTGGACTGTGCCATACGCTACCATTTCCACTGTACCAGAAGTCTGGTACAGTGTATTTGAGCGGTTCCAATAGCAGTCAGTCCACCTTGGTTTGACATGTTGATTATTCTCAGGCTTGTGAAAAATATATGCAGTGGTGTGGTATTCCGCGGACCGATCCTACCGGAATACAAAGTACTACATTCTCGGTCAATGGGATCCGTTTTGCAGTTGACGCTTAGAGGATACTCAATATGTAGCCTGTTTTACAGACGTCTTTTTTCTTATTATCTACTGAAATCCGAGGTTTGATGCCGGTGTTTAAGCGCCATCGTGGTTCACAGTAAAGGCATCAAAAATGTCTCATTTTAACCAGCAAATCTAATCTGCGTCCTTTTCCGGTCTTAATGATCACCGAATTGAAGATGCTTTCAATTTCACTAAAATGATTTGGAGACATTTTATCCCGGACTCACTGAATTCCACATCGATCGCACTCCACTGAGTCTGCTGAATGACCACTCTCATAAAATGTGCTGCACCGCAATAGAAGGTTTTCATCTCATCCAGGGTTGTCGTGAACTCGTGGTATTCCCAATGGTCTCTGATAGCTTATTAAATGAGTTCGTTAAGGAATGGGTCAAGCAACCACATTTGTGCCTGAGATGCTTCACATATTTTGGCTTGACGTCTGAGGGGAGTGGGCAAATCTCTGATCTGCGAGTTCATTCGGCGCACAAATCTGATTCAGATTGTAAGTTATTGATTCCTTCCTGATCAGTTCCAGTTAGTGATTTTGCCAAAAAAGGCGGTTGCTTATGACCAGATTAGAATAGTGAAGCACATTTAAGGTTTTGTGTTTAAAATAACTCCAATCTCCGTCTTTTATAAGCTCTAACATGTTGGTGGAGGAGAAAGTGATTGCTGTGGCATTCTGAAACATGTTCCACTACGCACAGTGATGAGTTCATGATTGTGCACAATTTACATGGTGATTAACTATCGTTTTGGCAAGTAATATTAGTAAGTTTAATAGTTCGGAAAGGCATAAGTCAACAAAACTTTTCATTTAAGGACCATGGAATTACATGTATACTTGAATAGCAAAGAATAGCAAAAGCTAATAGTTTTATTTAGGATTCGTTTGTTCTGAGTAGTATCAATTATAATCATTAAAAGAGAACATTACGTGTTGGTGGAGAGCAGCCTGTAACCGCAACCGTCACATGCGGGGCTAAAAAGTAGAGTTTGTTCAAAGAAATAACTCACATGGCTGACAGTGAGGTATATACGGCCCCGCACAGTGAATTTGCTATTTGACGATCAAAAGAAGAAATGTATTTAAAAGAAGGATTTTAAGTAATATACTTCCTCATACCGTCCTCACTGGTGGTGAGTGGAGAGGTACCTATCGAGGTTCCTCAGTCAGTGAATAGAGAGGCGTGATCATAGAAAAACAAAAGCGAGCCGTCTGATCCGAAGTGTTGTGGTCGAAGAGCTTCGGGTTTGCTCGTATAAGTTGGAACACACATCTAACGCTGTCGATGGATAGTTAAAAACTCAACAGAAGTAAATCCAATCAGCGTTTTTCATTTCATTGCGATCCCTAGTGTGTTAACTGAAATATAGTTTCAAAATGGTTTGCGAATGATCGATAAATAATACTAAATACAATCAAGCTTGGACTGTTTACATATTATTTCATCAAAGAGAACACTGACGGGACGAATTTGTGAAATACTGCTTAATTGACTTGACATTTCCGTTGTTTATTTTCAGATCCGAACACGATGTATTCTGATATGTATTCAGCGAGCAAATCAACTTCCTCTCTGAACATCAGGATTCAAATTGGTATGCATAATTTTATTTTGACGTTGTATCTACCTGTCACCAGACTTTTAAGGTCCTGTTTACGGGTTAATAACGGATTGAATTGATGGGGAAAGGAGAACTCAAAGCACGGATGACATGAAATTTAGGTTATCCAGGGGCCTTCATCTAATGGACTAATTTTCTGGAAGCAATCGTTGGGTCACATGTGATCCAGAACAGGTTGAGCTAACGATTTAGGGATGCCAACAAAATATTGTATGGTTAATGAGTCCGGCAGAAAACAGTTCATGCGTTGTCGGAGGGAAAGAGTGAGCATCCTTTTGATAACGAACGGTCTGTTGTCAGATTCATGTGCCCAAACATCTGTGTCGTGTTTATGCACACATGACGGTTGAGATAAGTTTACTCAACTTGTTTCAATTGTGACAGATCAGGCAATGCTGAGATAGCCTCACACTGACGCCATAATCATTCCCAGGTTTATGTTTGTGTGCCGAATATCGGAGTTTGGAAACGATGATATACAGAATTAGTGTTATTTTATTGTAACGAACAGGTTAATGATTTTCCCTCTAATATAAATAACAATTCAAAGGAATGAAGTTCGTACAGAATACAAAGCAACTTATAGCTGGTAATAGCAATCAATACGTAAAAACCGAAAAAGGCGGACATTTCAACAATTGTATTCGTGTGTTCCGTGTATTACCAGCCTTATGTGTAATTCAATTACGTGGTTCCACAACACTGACTCGTATGATAGCAGTTTCAAGCTCAGAAACGACAAAAGTCATTTAACTGTATATAAGGATATATTCAAGGCCACACTTTTTATCGACACTAAAGTATTACAGTTGTTAGTTTGGTAACAAGTTGTTCAGTGCAACTGATGAAGGCATTAAAAAAGTGATAAAACCAAGCAACCAGCGATCTTTATGCGAGCATAAACACATTTGATTTTCAGACAAGCGGACAAAGTGAAAATTATTTCTGTTCCCATATCACGATCAAGAGGATGAATTGTCTTGAAAGAACCTGTGACATGCACTGAAAGGTTGTAAAACAACTGTGATGAGCTTTTCATGGGTGTTTATGATACCGGGACATGTCTGCGGAGTTTTTGTGTGAAAAGAATGGAGTATGTAACGAAAAACCCTCAACCAGTTTGAGGGCGGGGTTGTAATGTAGAAAGATAACGTTCAATAAGATGTACAGTGTGAATAACAGGTTACAGTTGAAATTATCAGTCAATAGTTTTGTAAAGACATCAGTAATGTGATTCAATCACAAGATTGCAACTAAACACTGCATCTAAATATGCAAATTAGCATGTTCGAGCGAATGAGAATATCCGATGGAATCCGTAATTCAGACGACATTGTTAGGTGCACAACATGGACGTTGATGACCTACATGAATATGATCGTTAGTTCAGCCTTGGGGACGGATTTGGTCGACAACATGCGATACTGGTGATGCGATAACAGTTACAGTGTCACTTTTGTCCGCGGAAATGTGAAAAAGGTTGGAAAAATTGGAGGGGGGGGGGGGGGGGTAAATTGGTGCTAGATCAACATAACCGAGGCTGTTTCTGGATCTTTGAGATAAATCAATTCGCGTTAGGTATTGTGTTGTATAATGTTTCCGCTATGAAACTGGTGGACGTGATATGCCATGTGGGAAAGGACTCTGAAAAAAATCATATTGCTTGAATAGTCCCGGTTTCAACGATCGCTAAAATTCAACACCAGCGATGAGTAGAATACGCGGATCTCGATATTGTCTTGGTGAGATTGAATATGACTGAATTGAAACATCTTAAGTCGACTTGAACAGACCTATTCCTCATAATTGGTAACCGGAATGAAATAAAATCTGATACATTTTTGGGTAACCTATGAAAGAATTGTTTGATATTTACGCGATTACGAGGCATGTTCAACAAATAGTAAAATCATCATGTTTAGAGATTAATATGTATAGAAAAGGCAGAGATTCACAAAACCAAGAGCTGGTTACAATCATCCCGAGATAATGTTAAATTTCATTTACGAAATATGAGATAGAAAAACTGTTATACATTCTATATCCGCGGCCCCCTTCCTGAATTTTAACTGTACATTTGTATATTCGATAAATAAATAAAATAGTAGGTTGAAAGACGTTTATTGATTTATTTATCTGAAAACGGTTTTCCAGATGAAGTATTTTTGTCCTTTTTGAATACGCATTAAAATTATAAGTAGTATATGTAACTCAAACAACGGACCATCCAGTAAGGCATATTATAGAAATATCCACCTGATCGCTAGATCCTATTATTAGTAACCGCAAATCTGGTAAAATCAATTGTTTCAGTAACATCATCAATCCGTTGATCACTTTCTCTGATACCGTAAACTGCTGATTTGATTTGACTTGCGGCGGTTTCCAAGTACAATGTATAGGCATTTTCATTTAATCAAACTTTGACTGGAGTTCTATCAAGCAAAGAAATGTCCGCATTTGTGAAAACGGAGTTCCTCGGTCAAAACAAAAGAAATACAAAATTGAGTTTCGAGAGTTGTTATCTTTTCTCAATTTTACGAATTTAGCGGAAAACAGTTCAATCAAAAATTTTTTTTTCTCCATCCCTCGATTGATATTTAATTATTTCAAACTCATTTGAAAAGTTATCCTCGAGGATGCACAGGATTTATACGAAATGCATACAAATCAGCAAAAGTTCTTCCTTTTTTGTATTAGGATGAGAAACAGGCTGTTGGGACACAGTGAGAATTGTGGACTTTCCGATGTTTTGTTGACGTTTTGACCTTATTCCGACAGACACTGGTTTACAGATGTAAAACGCATTATCGTGGTCTGTTTTGCTTCCCTGTAGTCGTCCACAATCGCATTTAACAAACAGTGTTTAAACTATTTCTGGTGTACTACAATCTGAGCATGCTCGAGCCAATGGTGTTTGTAGGCATGAAACAAAAATTTGCGGTAAAAATATTTGACTGTGGTGTTGCAGTTCGTGTGGCACATAGAAAGGACAGTGCCAGAAGGAATGAAATCAGGAAGGAGTGAGAAAATTCCGTTTTTCCATTTTTTACAAGTAACTACTATGCGTTTCGCTCAGTTATTTATTCAATTTAGTTGTTTGTTTGCTTTTCTTCATAGCGAGAAACGTTTGTTTACTGTTTTCTAAATTCCAAATCCGGTCTTGTCAACCGAGTTAATTTTTTACTTTGGGCATTTTGTGTTGCATTCTCTCCTTTAAGGCCTGCGAGGAGATGTTTTCTCTTCATTTCGCACTGGAAAATAAGGTAATTGAATTGAATCTGTTCTTTGCGTTTTTTCCCCGTCAAAGTGCCAACAAAGCCAGTGGTAAACAGTTCATCGGGACAATTCAAATCTTGCAATAATAAGCAGAACTTTACAAAAAATAGCTTTATGAGAAAAATAGTTTAAATCCGCTTTATAAAATTTATAAATCGGAAACCGTCTTCATGGTTCCATGTTTGTTGATTTTAGCGTGCAAGAGTTCATAAAATTCGCATTAATCTAAACGGAAGAAAAATACATTTTTCCAAATTTGTGCACTGGTAGTGACCTACACAAAACTCTGCTTCAATATATGGCATCAGTCTTTGAAATCCAATAGAAGATCTCACCTGTTTCTTTAATTTGTTTCTTCTTTTCTTGTTCCTTCCTTGTACTGAATGCACAATGGTACAATTTTCCGGAAGGGAGAAGCGGCCAATCAAAGGGCTTCCATGCAACACACACAAACGGGGAAAGTCAGGCGGTGATGATGGAAGTCGAATACACGTCATCCGGGGTGATAATTTGGTGACGTTACCACCGGGCCACCACCGTCCGTCCCAATTAACATCATTACGGAAGTGTTATCTGACAATAAAGTCACATCTTCGGAACGAATATCGGAAAACTGCTACCATAATACAAATACTATCAATAATGTTTACATTGTAGTAACAGTAAGATTTTAAACTTTCATTTGCCAAGGTATTATTGTTCTATGGTATTTATAATTATCAATTGTGTACAATACCATGACAAAACAGTCACAGTGTGACAACAGGAAGTACAAATGATCAAAGTTGACATGAAAAACCGTATTTTTAACAACTGCATTAATATCAACCTTTCAGTTATAGCTGCGTTGACCATTTACTATGGTACTTGGGAGACCATAGTAACTGTTAATAAAAGCTCAGTAATGAAATTGCAAGTGTGAGGGCTAAGGATATCGTTTCCGGATACACAAAAGTTTTGTTGCCCAAAAATAAGCGTTACATTTTCTCAAAGTATTCTTCCCTAGCGTGCATGTACAGTTCGATACAGTCTCATTGAATTCTCCGCCTGACACGCTTGAGTTACGCAAATCACTCAAACACAAAGCTTCTTGAAGCCGCATCATCACCAAAGTTGGCTGGCGAACGATGAACACTCTGCCGCTGGTGCTGTTTTAGCCCACATTTCTAGTCTTAGAACATAATTGCTCTCCAGTGACATCGGTTGAGTTCCATCCGTATATTCCGAGCATAACAGTTATTATCACTATTGATATTTGGTTCTGTCAGTTACCACTACCGAACAAAATACACCATAGAATACAGTTCACGTTTTTCTGGCCCATTCATTTTCATCTCGTACGTCTACTGCGTAGCCGGAAATGTTTTTGCTCAGCCCAAATAATCTGTCCGAGCTGGCATTTATTCAAATAAGCGAGATTTTATGCGTTTTACCTTGAGACATTTTGTGGTGGTTCTCCAATTTCCAGAAGAGCAGGTTTTAGCTATCAAAACGTCATCAAATGCAAGTCACATTTTCGTTGATTCGTGTGTCTGTTTGGTGAACGTAAAGTTGTTGAGACTAGTGAATAAAACCATATGGGAGACACCAAATAGGGTAACTTGAAATCGGTAACTGTTCGTATGTGTTCTTAGTAGTCTCGAATAATACGCCTTTGATGAGTTCCAGGTACGTTTGTGAGACAGTATAACTTTGTTTGTACTGAATAGTCAATCTTTTCTATTACATCCATTTCCCATTAGCATTCCAAGGGAGGAAGACAAATCCCTATAATTCCAGACAATACTGTGCACAACGTGTTTTATGATTTGTACGCCAAACCTATTTAGAATGGAATAAATAACGTCTGGACGGATAGCAAATGAACTGTAAATAATATGACCAGGTGTATGTTCTGAAACTGCATCTTCTATTTGGTTTGATATATACTTGATTTTTCCACTATCCGGAATTTAATTTCCGGAAATTCATATTAAATTATTATGTGGTAGAAGGAAAAATTAGAATCTGTTTAATTCTACAGTACTGGCCGATTACGATGCACTAAAATATTTTCTTTATGATCAAAGAGAGTTTCATTATATTTATCACCCATATTGATGCTTTAGGTATGGGCAATATTTCATATCTTGTCTACTTCGATGTACGTAGTTTCTGGGCTGCATGATTGTCAATTAAACGTGCCTGACCTTGAGTGCCAAGAATAAATGATCTGAACATGAGAATCGCGAACTGTATCAAGTATGACAACGCAATACTTTTTAATAAGAATGACTCAAGAATTATCCCAAATTATTTCCGTCAACCCTTGCCATTTCCCTTATCTGTAATGAGGCATTATTTTATCTAATGTATAATCCATTGAAAATCTGTTTTCTGTTTTGAAGAGCTAGGTCAATGTGCTACCTATGCATTGGACCTTGGAGGAAAAAGTGCGATACGTAATGGAGTACAACATAGAAAATGACTTCATAACAAAGTTGGTGGGTTTGACGCCGAAGAGACTCAAAAAAGTTCTACAGAACAAAAACAGACTAATCGACTACTAGAGTACACAAACTTTACATCTTGCTTATTATCAATGCTAATTTGTTGTTAATAAAAGCTGTTTCATTCTCTTTAGTTATCTCTTAACTCATCTTGGTCTAGGTCAACCACTATTGACGAAACGGGAGTATCCCCTACAATTTGAACTATTTCATCTTCTGAGTGTAAGCGATTCAGGAAAATCACGGATATAAAGACTCTCCAAGACTTGTTTATTATTAGTTATGAAAAAAATTACTTCAGTATAAATGCTGTTGCCCATACGAACCAACAACTGTTTCACAGGGACTCGTTGCTTCAGTTTCGATTAGACCTGTACAGTTATTTTATCCAGATTGATTATCATAATTCTTGGTGTGTTTATTCAACATCGATTGTGTCAAGATTGTTGCAGTATATTTCCACATGGTTTGAAACGCCAATATTTTTACTTCTTCCCTGGTCGATTAAATAATGGTACACATAATTTAGCACTGTGCTACAGAGTTGAACGATAGCCACATACGGATGTATAGATATCTCAAGTCTCCGGTTTCCATAGCTGTTGATTCTCATAAGTACGGCATTCATACATTCCACTGTGTAGTATACCAGATATGGTAACAAATCGAAATTGTGAATCGGTTCGGAGACACAACAGAATAAGCATCTTACACCAGAATGTTAGCAAATCGTAAGCTGTATGAACTAAAAAATAACAGAGCAGTTTATTATTGAATACGTATGAGATTCAGTAGGCCACAACGAACTTCCTGGTTTGTCTTATCCGTTCAGGAGATCTCTTCGTTTTATTGAATAACGTTGTTCATTTCATGCACAGTAAGGATTATGGTAACGCTCCACACCAACACAACGCTTATCCGGAGGTAGTCACCTATTCTGTTGCTTTTATTAGTCAAATACCCTAAGAATTTAGGACTTCCTGATTTCTTCGATTGTTGAAGCTCAACATGTGTGACATGATAATCCAAAATCAGCAAAACAGTTGAAACAATTTAATAATGAAGATGAGCGACACGAATCGTACAATATCGTTAGTTTATTTTTCCAATGTTATCGGTGTCCTTCTTGGGTGGTGAGCATTTGTTGCCAGTGCTATTGGGAAGGAGTCAAGGAACTTTATAACCGAATCCCATTTGTCGTTTTTCTATATAACGTGCAGCATCGAACGACAACTCACAATGTAGGTGACCTTTATGCACCCAACTCAGAATAAACGTTTTCATTTATGTGCCTATTCGGTTTGTAGCCGTAAATGAATGTGTTCGATCATGGAACTTGACATTTCAGAAAGCAATATCCTCTATCTAAGGTGCCATGTACAGGAGCTCGAGATTCAGAGCCTCGGCATTTAATTTGTAGCCAGATGATTGGACTGTTTATTTCGTTTAACCGCTGAAATCGATTTCTTTGGTTTCCTAGATCTATAAATGATCTTTCTCATCCTCCTAGATTACTCATCAACCTCTAGCCTAGCAACGGTGATATAAACTAAACACCAAAAGGATGAAAGATACCATTTTAGTTTGTCAATAAAATTAATAGATGTTCGACTCTGTCTGGTGTTCAGTTCAACTGCAATTTAAACGCTTACATTCTTTTGCGGACAGCGGTATGCGAAAATTCTGGACCATTCGTATGTACGGTAATTATCACCGAAAATAATACCGAAATCACCAAAAGAATATGTTCCCCTACACTGTGTTCCTAATCAATGGGCATGTTCCGTGATTTTAAAACTACCTATCCGCCTGGGGTGGTAAGAAGACTGAATCAGTTCCTCAAGTTTTCAACCAGACTTCGTGAGGCTAACTGTTGTGTGAAATTCATCGAGGAATGCATTTCTTGCAACCAGTATCCTACCACATATTGGAAACATTTACGACGATATCGGGTCTATCCCAAAAGCAAAACGCTCAGGCGTTATGCTCTTAACCAGTTGGATACTATTAAACCTACACCACCCTGCTCGAAAGAAGTGTGTCACGATACCAAATGTCAGTTTAATCTTTAAGAGAAAATCACAAGGATTTATTTCTGGAATACGTGAAATTGGTTGTTCATCGCAGATCAAAAGAGAAAATGTTGTCGCTAAATTGTACGCTGAGCCCTCTCACACCATAAGGACATTTCTCAAGCCATCATGAACGGTACGTACATAATTTTTCCAGTATTCATTTGAGCCATGTTCTGATTGAAGCGCTATCACTTGGGTCCAAATTTTGTTGTTCTTGTCGTCAGATCGATTTAGGAACGCCATTTGAAAACTTGGTCGGGCAAACAACTGATCTCATACCAATTGCTTCGGGAGATCCAGAACGTTACAGCTTGCTATCAATACTGACGTTATCAAATTCATAACAGAGGACCTCTGAGGCAAAAGCACACTGACCCCCTAAAAGACCTACAACGGAATCCTGAAATCCTGTTAAGCAAACCTGGTAAAGGGACTGGCATTGTGGGTATGGATCGTACCGATTACGTATCCAAAATGCTACAACTTCTATCCGATCAAAGAAAGTTTACCTGTGATGTAATTCAAAAGGATCAAACGAGGAAAGCTGAAAAGCAAATAAACGATACATTGGAACGACTCAGAGATCAAGGCTACGTATCATCCTGCCTGTTTGAAGACCTCAAACCCGTTGTCTCTGACGTCCCCGCCTATATGGTCTACCCAAAATACACAAACCTGGCACACCAATGCGTCCCATTATCTCTATGACAAATTCAACTCAGCACGCAACTGCACGTTGGTTAGCCAGAATTTTGGAATCCATACGTCAACGTGTCACCAAGCTCACATTTATAGATAGTTTTCAGTTTGTTGAAACAACCAGAAATGATAATATTAACAACCGACTGATGTTCTTTTTGGATGTTGTTTCTCTCTTTACTAATGTTCCCCTGTTAGAAACGGTTGATTTCATTTGTGAATTTATAAACACAGAAACGATATCCGTGGGGATTTCTGTCACAACTCTCAAAGAACTCATACTTAACTGCACATGAACTGTACAATTTTTGTTTAATAACACTTTCTACCACCAAGTCGATGGTGTTGCTATGGCTTCACCCCTCGGACATGTTCTCGACGACATCTTCGTGGCCAAGTTGGACACAACTTCCTTATCTACGGCTATTAGTTCTTTTGAACAATATCACCGTTATGTAGATCTTTTGTGTGGCTAACAAAAACACTACTCTTGCCCAAGTCGAGCCAGAATTCAACAATGCACAATCGTCAATTAAGTTAACAACTGATCTGTTTTTGGATGTTCATCTGAATAGACGACCCGACGGCTTCATCCAAAGAAAGATATATGGCAAACCAACATGGAGTGGAGAATACACAAATTTTCATAGCTTCGTCCCACTCTATCAAAAGCGTAACCTCATTCGCAGTCTACTGCAGAGAGCAAGGCGCATCTGTTCAGAAGATACTTTGAAGGACGAACTTGAACTTGTGAGGAGAACCTTATTAGAAAATGGCTATCCTTAGAAGTTTATCGACCGTAATTGGACTGAACAGAATGAGCCAACAAAATTGCCAAAAGCAGAGAAGAAAATACTTTTTATAAAACTTCTATCCAAAGTTGATGCCGCCACCGAGAGGGCAGCAGAGTTTTATCCCCATCAGTAAAATCTACATTCAATGCCGCACAGCTAAGATGTGTGTTCTCCTCGTCACCAAACACCCGATGCTACAACAAAGATAAACTGCCTATGTTGACCTCATCTATGATTGTTTACCAATTCAAGTGCATCTGTGGTGCGACTTACGTAGGTCAAACGACAAGGCAGTTATCTCAACGGATCAGAGAACACAATCCTCGCTGGCTCACACAGGGTGGGAGTGGAGCTCTGTCAATCTCGACCATTGGTCATCTGGTAGAGACGGGACACTTGGTTGACATGCGCAAGGCATTTACAATCATCTTTCGAGTTTCACCGCACCCCTCGGACGTTGGCAACCGCAGAGGCGATTAGCATCCGACTAATGAAGCGCTGTGCGCACAAAGCAAACTGATTCAAGCTCTGAAGCTCCCCTGGTCAGAGGAAGAGAAAATCGCTTGTTCACACGAACATGACGTAACACCATGACGTAACCACCTTGGTTATGTGATCCAAACTGCGCACAAATTTTGAGTTATCTTGGGCTCATTGCCATACACATGACTCATCCACCTTTCTGTTTGACCGCAATGAAATTGTTTCATATAAATGTGATTATAAAGACTTGAAAAGGAATTCACCGAAAACATGTTTGCCTAAACTGTGTTCTTACCGTAATTAATATTGGTTCTTTGCAAGTTTTATTCAGTCATAACAGTTTGAAATCACCATCCTTTTGTGGTGATGTGCACGGTTTTCGTCTTCCATCTGCCTCTGTTGTCGAGAAAATTGATTTTATTATGCAATACATTGTGCATTTATTTGCTTCGAAACACTTGTACCAATCTGAGACTGGGTCACTGGATTTATGCTCCTAGCTAACAATTTGTCCGTCTGCTTTACTTCTACACGGAAAACGCGTGGATGTTCCTTCTGATTTGTGCTCACTTATCCAACCGCAGAAACAAACCGCAAGGTCGGTTTGCGAAGTTCAATTTTAACATATATCGGACCACACTTTGACTCTCCCTCTCTACGACGACAGGTGTTAGGCGAATACATGATATCCTCATTTAATTTATTATCAGGTACCAATTTCTGACAAAATAATAACGAGTCTCTTTGCAGTTAGCGACCGGATAATAAAACGGGTAGATGCTTAAAAATCACATTTCATTATTACTTAATGAAGTTGCTTTCGTTTGCTTAGAATTTCCGGGTGAGCCAATCTAAAGAGTACCACGCTGGTCGCGTGATGAGTGAAACATGTTAAATCCCAAAAGGAATTCACGTGACATGGTATTGAACAGGTATCTCTAAAGTGAAGTTGAATATCTATCCTCAAGCCCATGAGAGCCACGAATAGGCCGGTTTTTAAACAGTCTATATAATTCATGCCAATCAAACATTCAAACTATCTATCCCCTTAAACCCAGGTTACACGAACAGGCATATTTTAACTCGTTTTTTGTATTCTGTGAAGTACAAATAAACTTGTACTAAAAACAAATTTCACATCGGCACAATAATTAACCCCTCTATTCTGTGGAAAAATAGATAATTCATTCCATCTTGGCACCATATCAATTCAGATTATTTCACCTATCTGAGATTATAAAATGTCCTCAGAGTGAGGTGGGGATTAGCACTTATTAAACGTTAATTTGTTAAATCGGGATAGTTCCGCTGGATCAGTCAGAGCGTGTTGTTAGCAGCTTTAATGTTTGGTTGAATTTTTTATTTTGAGATAGCTCATTCACCAGATTAATCTATCTTTTGAAAATATTCTGAACCATGCAGGATTCACCCCAGAACATATATTGCTTTCAGGAACTTTACGTGATAAACATCAAGGTAAATGAAAACACGCGACTAAAGCGTTGCTTATTATTCGAAAATTGCTTATAGCACCAACGACTTTGGACGGACATGCTGGCTTGCATGCAAACCTAATTACAGCGTTTCGTTTTCCGCTTCTATGAATTCACGGGCACACTTTGAATAGGACCCGTTCTCCTTTTCTGCATTGTGGTTATCTGCTCATCGGGAACGAAGTTGAAAAGGAATTTAATGTAGGACAACTTTGGTCGAAGGCAAAAATCACATTGAGAGGGAGTCAGAATGCCCAAATTTACGTAATTAAAAAATAAAAATGTTTATGTGGGAATGAAGTCTTAAAAGTGCTCAAAGAAATTTAAATGTGAATGAATGAGTGTGAAAATCTTAGTCTGTAAGCGGAAATTGTGTTTGTCTTCCAAAGGGGAGCATTTGGTTTTTCGTGATAAGCAGAGAACGGATAGGTATTAGCAAGATTAAACTCAAAAAGAACTTATATTTTCCATGGTGATCAACTCAACTTCAATGGTGATGGGATGTTGATTTATGGTTATGCTTAAAAAGATGAAACCTTTTTCGTTGATGTGATACAAAATTTCCTAATCTTCATTTGGTAACGAATGGCTTGTTTTTACGGTGTTACAGCACAATACCCAATATATCGTACAATTCACCCTACATTATTCGACAGATGGCTTTTGTGAAATTCGACGAAGTTTTCTTCCGCTCCCACATTCACTACTATTCTCATGTAGAACTATTTAAAGTTAACTGTTCATTTTTGAAACTGTATTGAACGGTAAGTTACAAACAAGCTTCATCTGGTGTTTTACGCACCGGAAATGTTATCTAACGTAAGATCGCGAGGATCGTAAACGGCATACTAAAAAAACCATCAGTCATTTAAACGAGCCAATTTGATTCGGGAAAGTAAAAGCAAATCACACATTTTACTTCGATCTAAAGTTCAAGTCCCTTTTGAAAAAGTATACTTTGTAGATATCACAAATCATGAAACATGAAACAGTCAACTCACTCACGTGCTCCCTCCGGAAATGAAAAATTCAAAACCTGACTCGATCACCAAAGTTCACCTCGTCATGTCACCTGTATCGTTGTCCTTCACCTCGTAGAACAAACAGGGTAGATAGCCTGGAAGTGGACATGGCAAACAAAATAAATATCAGCTGTTCCACAAATTTCTGAACACAGTCAATTATGTGAAGGGTCTTTGATCATGTGTCGTGACGAAAAGAACGACCCCGAAACCCCATGGGTATTTGGAACAGCTGTTTGAATGAATGATACACGAAATTCCGATTCCGCGTCGGTTTGCATCCCCCCGCTACTCCACCCACCCTGAGGTGGGTATATAACATGAAGTGTAATGTCGATTATTCATCAACTTCCTACATTTGTTATTTTTTTCATTTAACCTTTGAATGATTGATCGAGTGGTTGAACTGTATAATGGTGTAATGATTTTGGAATTAACTTTGAAGTGTGACTGATTATTTTCGGCGAAGATTCTGAGGTGCTAAGGAAACTCATGTGCAGCTGCAACGGAAGCCGCTCATCGGTTTTGTAATTTACAGTAACAACCATTGGGTGTTCATCATGATGTGTCGTCTGAGTCCGATGCATCATTCAACAAACGAGCACAAACTTGTATCCTTTTGATTGATATACATCGGTTCACATGAAGCTCGTATTTCAAACCAATGAAGGGCGGGTACGTTGTGAGCACCCAACCATAGGACGCAGATCACGCTCAAAATAAGTTAACCCTTTTTAAGAATCCAGTTAGCGTTGAAGGTTTCATGACAGTCATTCAGTCGTGTGTCACAGAGGAAGTCAAACCAATGTCTCGCTACCTGTTCGGATCTATTGAATATCAAGTTTAGTAGTGATGATTCCAAATGCATACTTATACCTGGGTAACGACGTGATCTAAGGGAGGGTTGCCATGCAAATGGTTTAAATCATGTCTGTCGACATGAACTGCCGCCATTAGAACATGACTGTTTTCCTGATTCGAGTCATTAGCTTTAAAGTGACCGACCCTCTGCAGGGTAAGCAACATGTACATGTTACGTGAAAATTCCTAAATAAATTTAGTATTTTTCCGTTGTCACACTGCACCATGTTTGCAACTCGATAAATATTGCTCCATTACAAGTATGTCTATAACAGTCAAATGCCCATTTGAAAAATACTTAGCAGTTTATCGCAAATTGTTTGGAGTTTGGAAAATGTAGTGGTTTGCTCCACCCTGTCCGTTTACCATTAAGTAAGATCCAACATCTTCACGCTCTGACGAAATAAAAATCACAATATGTCAATTAGTGGTAATTATTCTGAATACGCGTTTTAGTTAACGGTACAAGCTTAACCGGGCAGTCTGCCTTCACGCACGCTCATTCTGGTTTTGTTATACTGCATCATCGGCCCCCAACAGTTTGAACGTTCATGTGAACCGAAGTTTGAAGTACGTTCAAAGTCATGGACAAACATTATAGTTGGCTCAATGATCAAACAAAATCAGCACTCATAATAGTAGTAGACAATTTTGCTTACTTATATGGTGAAGTTTGTTGTACACGAAGCAAATGAAGCATAAACTACAAAAGCCAGGAAGCACTGTGCAGCCGTTTCCATCTGGTTAGATCGCATCAACGGTGCGAATCAACCGGCCAAGCTGCAATCGATCCGGGAACCTAAGAGATAGATCGCAAGCAAGGTAGCCACTTCACAACAAGTCGGCTAATCAGCACAATTACCATTTTATTCTCTTATAAACCACTTTAAATTTAAAGACAGCGCAGAAACAGGTACCGGCAAGAAAACTTTCTGAAAGACTAACTACACATGAAAGCGGTATTAATCTGTGGTTAGCTTTGCTTTTGACGATAGCAGAGTTGTGCACTCAAATAGCGAGCAAATATCGGTAGACCAGTGGTACTCCATATTAATTATGGCTTAAAACAAACACAGAAGGGTCGAAGTCTTAGCTNAGCAACCAATTGGGCAAATCCATCTTCAATTCATTTTTTGCGATTTTTTCCAGTTGGAAGTTTTGATAATGTTCACGTTCGAACAAGCGCAACATTGTTTCGTTTTTAATTTGTTTCAATGTATCCTATTCTTCTCTCAATTCGAATTCTCCGTGAAAATTCGAGCGTTGGTTCACCACATCAAAGGAATCCCGCACCAATGAAATTCAAGCCGAAGTTTTCGTATCTGGGTGGTGGTAAAAGTCTGAGCGTAACCTGACACCGCTTCTTAGCTTATCTGATGGGGTGGCACACGATGGCTTTTCTGTTGGAATAACGATTATGTTACAATAACTTGCGTGTCGTGTATAATGTTGTTGTTATTATTATTTATTCTTCATCGATTTCGAGACAGTGTCCAAAAGCACTCAAATTGGCAGGCATTTCATTGTTTTTTTGAATTCCAGCTGGTTAATAATAGAACAAAACAGAATACACTTTTATGCTACCGGGAGAATTATTGTATATTTTTTATTAACGGTAGTTGATTTAAAGGACTGTACCAGATCACGTGTCTGACTAAACAGGTTATCGGCTTTTCCCTTCTAATCCACGAACTCATTGTTATAATGTCCTGGAAAACAAAACGTTGGGCCTAATGATCGACCTGAGTAAAGGTTGTTCCGGATCTATCACAGGTGCAATTCTCATTCACTTGATAGACACTCAGCATCGAGTAAACCCAAGTGAAATTCCCCCTCGAACCGGTGCAAATATGTTAGAATGAGTACGTTGGAGATAGCCAAAACCATCTGTACTGCACAATTCACCAACAAAGTATGTGCCCACAAGCATCTATTCCAAGTTCTCCATCTCCTCTGGGGGTTGCAAACCAACCTCCCTGGCCACACACGGATTGTCGCACGATAACAGGGGTCCCTCAGAACAGGGCCACAAGATCAATGTGAGATAACTGGGAATCCCGAAAGAATGGAACTAAGAAAGTGGAGTGCACCACGCACTTACACGCAAGGATCAGTTCCTCGAATCCTCCAAAACCCAAGGTTTTATCCTCTCATGTAAAATGCAACGGTATGATTATGAGTAATTGAACACATTTTAAATAGAATAGAGTGGCTAACAAGCTCGTCTTCAGTGATTCGTAATCATGCCCGTACATCACAATAAACACCAGTACTTCATTGGAATGGTAGTGTTTTGGGAACAGGAAAATTACCGTCCTAAGTTATTTGGCGCTAATTTCCTCTTTGTACCGGGATTATTGATGATCATTTGACTTTAAGCCGTTATCATTTCGCTACACTTTAGCTGGTGCTTAATGCAGAACATAAAAACGTTTATATGTCTTGGATCTTCATGATCTAATCTCAAACTGTACCCCTCAAATTCTATGATCAAGCGCTTGGATGACTTACTCATGCTACGGTGTAAAATCTTCCGAAATACTGTACTGATCCAATTCATGTCCAACCTAACAAATATTCTTGAAACGTCTCCGTGGATCTACCCTATGTCTTTGTGCTAGCAATTTGAATTGAATGGCAAAATACTAAATTGGTGATTCGAACAAGAACTTGCTCGTTTTACAAGACACTTATGCTAAAACTGTGGCTACGTTAGATGAACTGAAGTTAATTAGACAGATGAAATACCATAACTTTTTGGCAATGTGATTCGGAAAATGCCAAGAACTTCGCAAACGAAATTCGACAAGTCTACCGAACATGCGATACCTAAATTCATGCTTCCGGAAAACCCTGGACCATTTATTCGCAATTTGTTGTCCATCCAACGGAACATTTTTCAATCTGAAGCACTGTCATGTGGTCTACGGTGTTGTGTTCCCCCGGCAAAATATTAACTCAATAGAGTATTTCACGGTTAGTGTGGAAAACAAAGCCAGTAGAACAATAAACGGCATTGTGCCTGAGTGGAAGAAAATCGGCTAACGGAAGCTCTAAGGCTCAATGGTTACCCAGTGAGGTGTATACAAAGACACCGTGTAAAAGCCGAACCCAATATCTCGGGGATGGCAGCACCAAAATGAGAAGTTCTCATTCAACTGCAGTTCAAAGTGATATTGCAGGCCAACTGGTACAAAGACGGCTGGTGGCATCGGTAGCCCGAAGGTATTTTGTTGCAACTCCCGTCATTCGCTTTTGATGAAATCAGCACTCCCTCTGTTCGCCAAATCGCTCGTAATCTTTGAAGTTCAATTTGGGTATGGAGCCACCCACGTACGTGGGCAGGAACAGAGAACCAGTTACGTAACCGAGTGCCAGAACATATACTTGCATGCGTTGACCGCGAAAGGATCAGAGTGAGGGTTACACAAACAACCAGTCCGTCAAACCAGCCTCACAGAACACCTGCGTCATTATTTGCTCGCCATCTGCTGCAGAATGGCCACCAAGCCAAGCGTCGGACCTATTTTCGGGTTATTTACATAACCTCGAATGACCGGCTGCTAAGATTTGCAGAAGCTCAAGCAATCAGTCACCAAAAGCCCTCATTTTGTCTTCAAAAAGGGGTCTAGACCAGTCTGGCATTGCCCTGATAACTATGTAAGGAGAAGAATGAGTTAATGCCATGATAGATTATCAACACCTGTAATGTATAGTGTTTAGTATTCTGCAGTAAGCACCAGTTGAGATGCAGCAAATGATTCCGAAATGAAGTCGTGCTCGTTCGAGATGTTGTGTTATCTGTTCAAGATCAATGTATTGTTTGTTAGATCATCCTTTAGTCGGGACTACACGGGATATGGGGTGGGTGTAAGCTGGGCCGGGAGAGCTTAAACCCCTGCACAAATTGTTTTTGGACACACATAAGGGGATGCGTTGTGAAGACGAATTCCTCTCTTCCGCTGTGGCAAGCATTCGACAGAGAAACTATTTGTCTGTCTCAAATCCTATACAGGGGTGGAATGCCTTGTTCATATTCACAATGGGGTTTGTTTAGACTGGGTTTGAAACCACTGCACCAATGTGTGACCTAACAACTCCTGCATTGAGCTATGCGCGATGGCGTTCACGGATTCGTGCGGACAAAAGTCTGAGCGTACGGTCTTTGTAAGTTGTTCTACTGGAACAAGTGAATGAGTACACGCAAAATTAAACTGCACATTTCGGCATTTTTCATTCGGTCGTAAACACCTAATTAGCTTTAACGTGAAAAAAACACTGAAGTTTCCTGCATTATAGCATCGAATAATCTCTTTTGAGTTACCTCTGACGATGTATCTCTCCTGAACAGCAAGGTAATGTATATTGGCTTCCTCCTGAAATCAGTCTTCTTCACACAATCTCCACTTCGCTGACTCATCTTACTAACCATCGCTCCGGATAGTCTCTCTGTGTGAAGCTGATGCGTCAGAACCGGAGCATTTCTTCCATTGTGTCTTCACTTCAAATCTTTCTTGTTATATTTGCTAAGCAGTGCACCTAATCCGTTTTCACTTCCAGCTGTACGTAATTGCGAAAATGGACGTATTGGCCCTTCCAAGACGATTTCCTATAAACTGATCGTTTCAACGAGCCATCCGATCGACGACTCAGGCAAACGTAGAGAAATGCCAGAATGGCACATATCGTGTGTACAGCACATCATCAAAGATGGACGATTTGGGTTATGCAATTTGAGTTGCGCCATGAACACATAAACAAAAAACGGTCATAATGGTGATCCTGTGGCTCCAACATACGTTTGTCGATAAATCTGATCGTTAAACATAAAGCGAACTTTGTATGTGCACAAGTGTAGCAGTTGGTTTGACCATTCAAAGGGAGGCCTACAGATTTTGGTGATTCAGTAATTTAGTCAACCAATTTGAAAGTTCATGGCATGGTGAATTGGAAATATCCCTGATCGGCCGAAAAGGTATTACTTCTGTATGTCTTCAGTAACCTGTACATTCCCGGAACCATTGCCTACGTTGGACGGATGCGTTCGAAAGGGATCCATCGATTTCTACATTTTGCTTTGCACATCACAGGATTTCAGATAACGTACGTTCCATTTGGGCGATCTTGCACTATTGTGAATTTTTGCCTAATTGAGATCTGAATAAAATTCGATGAAAGATTATGCAATGCACGCGAGGTAGTAGTATAATTCCACTTCAATTCCGCGAGATAATGAAACAATATGCCGCGTTTATTGAGGGCTTTACAGCGAAGGTTAACACGCGATTTTTCTTGATAAATATCAAATACGGTTTGCAGTATCAAGCTTGGATTAGCTCATACCATTGATCAGAAGCACACTAATAATGATTCTCAAACAAGACGAAACAGCTGTCCAGTGCTCTTTGTCGGTTACCCCAAACATCTATATTGCATTTTAATATCCAATACGGTTTCAATAAATACCGATTTCCGAACACAGTCATCGATAAAATGAAATCGGTTATTGGGAACACGTGTTCTCCTTAAGTTGTGTTCTAAATGCGAGTATGGGAATATTTCAAATTGTAAAACTTTCCATCAAGCCCATTGCGGTGGAAGGACTGAATGAGTTTTTTTGCGTTTTCCACGTGACTTGAAGAGGCAAAACTTATGTTCAGTCTATTCATGACTGTATTTAAACGGAAGTTTACCCTACGCATCAAGTCTAAAACCGAATTTATCTAAATGCTAAAACATGTTGTCGTAATGCCGTTATTAAATGTAACACTATTCGCACTTAATTGACATAATGTGAACAGAATATATCACAGCATCAACATCTTGTGTGTGACACTCACGAGGATTTGTAAGTAGGATTTCTCAAACATGTTCACCTTATAGTTCAATCGCGGATAGAGAAGAGATTATTATGTTTAAGATGGACGCTAGACAAACAGTTAACAGCAACAACCCAAGCAAAATTGGATGTTATAGGCCAGATAAAGTGGCATGTCGAAGGACAATCATTCATTGCGTTCACCGATCTTGAGCCCGTAATAATTAGCAGACATTCAGTTCTTGCACGAGAAATTAGTCATCTTGAAGTTACCTTTAGGTTCATGAGTACCACATGCCACACCTCGGGTATCAACTGCCCGTCATGATTGTCGTGCATCTCTTCATGGCAATCATAATTCCAATTCATAATTCCATAACACCCGTAGCTAACGTGGAATTGGAGCACTAAAATGCAGAATGATCGCCACATTATAACCGACCTCGCATTTAGCTGCAGCGTGAAAACCCCATTCTTTGTAATGTTAACCAAGGTGACAGTCATAGCACTGCTCGTAAATTTTCAGTGTCATCACGGATTAAGAACCTTCAAGTGGAAGAGTGGTACCTAATGTGATATATTTTGAGCAGCATGCGAGTATGAAACAATCTAAATCTTCTCGTAATCCATGACGTGTTCGAGTGCACTTTGTTTATGTGCGTTTCCCTAATGAACTTTTTATTAAAAGGTATTCCGCTGTTAGTCGGTAAGCTACGGCTCATTTCCAAACAGGTCAAAATCGCATAGTCCCGGCAACTAGAGATTCAAGAGAAGTTTTATAGGAGTGTGCAAAGTAAATTAGTCACACCTGTATCCATGTAGCCGATGTGCAGGTTATTGGCTAACCCCATTGAATGTCTGGTTAGCCTTGGCCAGTTTTTCTGTGACATGCGACCAGCATCGGCAGACCTGCTCAGTCCGCAAAAGGGCCCTGTTCAATGTGGAAAGTGTTATTCAACTTATTCTCAAAAAGTAGGCGCATGCTTTGCACCTATATTAAGGAACTGGTAGTTATCACAATGAGTGAAGTTATTTCACCGAATGGTTTGCGTTTCTTCTGTAGATCACGCTCTAAAAACCTAGGCTACAAATATATTTGAATTACCATATATATTGTCTTCTGTGAATGTTGCGCTAACTTGTGCTCAGTTACAGACAGCTCGTGCTAAGTGATGAAGTTAACCCACTCATCTTCTTCAAACCTGCAACAGGAGATGCTTGATGAGTATCAACGATCCCAAATGTTGAAAACGTTCGTTCGTCTGTGAGAAATAGCAAGACAACACGTACTTTATTCTACAGTTTGACACTCACGTTTTACTGTTAAGTCAATTAATCCCTCTCGTAAAAATGCTATCGGTGAAAATCAAAAGAACCTTTAAGAAAAATCAGTCGGTGCTCAAATCGAATCTTGCGAACGAAATGTGGCCAATTCCGTTTATTTCAAATCGATCACACATTTTGCCTTTGTTGAACTTATGTCCAGTCAAATCAACGCAACTACAGAAAAATGGATTACAATCTGACCAATGCAAAGCTTACAGAGCTATGGTGATCGGTCAGTTTGTCGCAGTGAGTGTGATTACTGGAATGATCTAGCGTCTGCCACTGGACTGTAGTTGCAGTAGGTGAAAGGGCTGGTGCACCTCGGGCTTGAACCTAGATCAATCCACGTGTGAGGTGGATGTGATAACCACTAAACCACTGAAACGACACTAGAAAAACTGAAACCCACTACAATGTTTCAACGTACAAACCTTGTATAATAACTAAAGTTTTGACACTGGATGGGGAAAACGGAAAAAATGTATTGCTCTCGTTCTCCATTCCAGAGCACTGATGTATGCCTGTCTTGTCGCCTCGTTTTTCTCGGCATCTACAGAATGAATGAATTCGCAGAAATTTGCGGCACACATATTCCTCCTCAAATGAGGATAGTATAACAACGTCTGCACAAACTGTGGTCAATATTATGATTGTCACTTGAACACATGGTGAAATGTTGCAGCAATCCATTATCGCCGTGCATTACGTGATTTTCCATCACTCGCAAGTGGTATTGTTCTTTTCTAAGCTCCCTTCACTTATTTTAATTCAACCTCAGAACTATCGCATGTCTCATAGAGCAGCGAGATTTTTTCCTCTTCCGTAAACTATTGCTACACGTCTGGCTTTTCTAGATTGATCAAACTTGAGCAAGGCTTGACCAAACTTCTCGTTGCTTGTCGCTGCTTCTGTGCATCGAGGAAAACTGTGTTGGGATAACGCACATATTGCGCGTTATCTAAAGACCTGTTAGCAACAGTTTGCCTAAAGAATACTGAGTGGTCCGTTGCTAAAAAACATTGCGTTCATCTTATTTTATTGTTCACACCGAAATTATACTCAGCAAATATTGGTTCACAATGATAACTTATTTTACGAATGAACCAAAATGTTTAACGTTTTCAGAAAAACATCGAAGCAATCAGATCTCTTTTTGTGCTGTAGTTTCAGTTAGGCAGAAACTTCTAAGGGATACGAGTTACATTTGTACGTATCACGTTTAATGAAGTCATAAATATGGATAACGACTTTGAAGAAATAAACTAACGGCACAATTAGCATCCCATAAGTCTAATAACCGTTTTGCTGTGTTCAATATATGATGTTTCTGTTTATGACGTTTACTTGTTTTATTCATCGTAATAAATTAAAGTTACTATTATCAGTTTAAGTAGCACCTACCAGTCATACATTTTCAGGTTCATGACTGCGAAACATTTTGCAAACGTGTCAAGCGCATCGAAAGCTGTCGAATTGGGGATCGTAATTCTCACCCATGAGCTAGGTTATTGGTGGTGGAAGCCTGATGCTAATGATTATTTGGTTTAAACAGATGCTCATTTACGTCATCAAAATCACGGACAGGTTAGGGAATAGGGCAATTTGACGTGAACAAAACTTTGTTTCTGGAATAGCCACCATTCAACAAGGGTTTGCCAAGTTCCAGGTGCTTAATTGTTCCTTCGCTGTAAGCGAATATCACTATTGCGACAATACTTAGATAAATTGTGATTACGCAACTCACTGCAATTCGTATTCCGTGGAATGGCGTGACCGTTTGTTAAAAAATGATAGAATTTTGTATTGTTCCGTGAAATTAAGCTGCCTGACACGCAGTTAAATCTTCCCTCACCAGTCGAGCGGGGTATGGTAAATTACTCCAGACTTCGGCGTTTTCACCTTGACTGCAAAGACGAATTCGGGGGCTTAGTAAGAAAATGAATTCAATCGTTTGTGTCTCCAGCTCACCATTCTCAATCCGGTCAGATGTTTGCCATGGGTAAACAAGCATCCAGGTCAGATATTGATTAAACAGTCAAATTATAACGCTTACCAGGAGGAATAAAAAAGTGATAAAACCTGGTTCTAAAGCTAAAAGCAATTGCAAAACATATTGCGCTAAAATTGCATACGGAAGCTCGCTTTTACTAACAAACGGCTATCTCGACAGGTTTGTACCAATCATTACAAATGGATCATTTCTTTGAGTTACCTGTAAAAAGAATCGCTCCTCGAGGCGTCTTCGTTTTTTAAAATTATATTATACTGATTAGAAGCAATAGCTTTCTTCAATATCAGAATGAATGCACTGTGTAGAACAAATTTTGTTTTCTCCATTAGATTATGTGTCTAGCAGTTGATCTTTACACATATATCCCTCTTATTTTTCTGTTGGATAACTGATAATCATACATCTGTTGGAAATATAACGCTTTGAGCCAGTTCAAATTGGATTATGATGAGAAACCTCTGGTCAGAACGTGGTTCAACCGAAGACACGAGAGACGAAATATAATCTGGGCCAATCGTCCATGTGGCTAGCGTTCCCCACTTTAAAAATGTAAAATGTTGTCCGTGCATAGTTTCAGGTTCTGTAATAATATTTTTTCATTTGACAGACCTGATAAACTGTGACACAACCGCTAGTAATTCTGTCTCCTGATGTTCAAACTTCGGACATGGTTTCTGTATGCACACAGAAAGATGTAACGAATTTTTAAATTGTAAACAGTTTAATTGTGGTTGAAATATCCTGCTGTATGTCAATACCTATATGCGTGCCACATCAGTTAGAACGACGCTGTTTTTTTACTGAATCATCCACCGAGTTTATTACTTGGTCAGTTTAATATTCGGTTGTGGTTAGGGCATATACAGCTCCGACACCCGAATAGGATAAATTACCCTTCAGCGTTCGTTGAATCAAGCGGAGTTAGAAAAGAAAACAATTAAGTCTGAAACGTGACTTGACGGTAAATTACAACTGACTTAAATATTGAATATCACTTCGTAGGTCTTGTTAAGCTCAACGGTCCTTGAGCTAATATCAATAAATAGCTTGATTTCCTGGGCAATTTTATTAACAATTCTTTACATACAATAAATTTCCTCACACATCTCGACTACTGTTACTCAAAATTCTTATGAAGTTACTACCATGCGCTATTTGCCCATTCCTAGTTGGTTCCTGAGAATTATAAAACGATCGATCGACAGTCTATAGCTCACGCACAGTACATCGTTTTACAGCAGTACTGTTTCGGGGTGGAAACTCTCACCTACCTAGACGCTACCGATAAGCAGACATCGATTTTGAAATTGTTGTACTGCAATGTATTATGCTAGGATTCACTTGGTGTGAAACAGTAATACTACGAAATGTATAATATATATATGTATATTATATAATTATATATTATAATAATTGAATATGCATATAAAGCCATTTGCACGAAGGGTTTCTTTTGCAATTATTCTCATCAATTAGTTTGGAATTCAGTGTCAATTTTGATTCTATCACATTACCACATTTTAGAGTTTATAACCCTGAAGGGCAAACCTTTGGTCATTTATTTGTTTCCTTCATCTTTTTAACTAGTCGCCCAATACATTTGATACTTTGTTCCTCAGAACTGAGGAACATCAAAATCATCTATTGATTCAAGTGACTAGTTTAAACCAATTGGTGTTAAAAAACGTCACAAGTTTCTTTCACATCAATGATATTCGTATACGAGCAAACGAAGTTGCTGTGTCGGGAAGAATTAGAGGTAAACTAAGTGGTTTCTGTACCTGTGTACTTTGAAATTCGGTGGTGTAGTAGGATAGACCTGATTTGCGATAGTGATAAAAACGCGGATTATAATTCAACAAAGTATAAAATGCGTATCACTCTGTATTTGCCAATGTTTTGAAGCAACCCAAGCCACCTTCATCAATATGAGTTTGGATTCATATTTCCCATTTTGTTTGTCAATTTTACAGATTTATCATATGGACATCACAGGGGTTTAGCAAGCAACAGAATTCAACCATTTACTTTTTCTGTGATTGCTTTTATCAACGGACTGCAAATTATTATTGGTGCGTTTGACCAGTGTTTATCATCATCAGCAATCTGTGTTACGCATAACTACAACAGTTACCACACTGCAGTTTATTCTTTACAATGTCCTTGTATTGGTTTTAAATGGATTGTTTTCTGATTGATGCAGAACATGACAGTTGGGCAAACAATGGTTCACAAAATTTCTAAGCGTGCCGGTACAATGTATGCGGCTTAAAACCTGTGGGGCCGGGTGGAGGGGAGTGCGGTCAGGGGAGACAGGTGACAAAGAAATCAGAAGTTCCTGTATGCACTTGTGTGTGTGTATGTAAAGTTGAGGCGAATCAGAGGCTTTCTCAGACACAAACCTATTAATATGATTATATTGAATTTCGAACTTATCGGATAGGTGTGGGATTTCACAACCGTCAGGTGCTTAATATAACCGTCTGTAACCAACTGATTCAAATGCCTCTATTTTCAGATATGTATTTCAAGCAGCACTAAATGGTGCAAATTAATAATTTCTGGTGAATTCAGAATAAATCTCAATATACCAACGAATAAGAACTTTTTTATAAGAAAAGACAAAAACGCTAGTCCTAATCGTTTTTGTTTCGAAGTAAGAGATGTATTTCTTTCGCTCACAGATCTATTTGGTACACAAGATGACAGGTATTACCAATTACCGTAGTAATTTTACGGCGGATAATATGTATGTGGCGTCGAATTAATGGGATCCATCATTTTGTTAACTAAGGGCACCAGCCTAATTTGCAGCCAGGGACTATAGTACGGTTGTGAAATTGGAAGCTAATTACTGCCTAATGTGAATCTCAAATTGGTGTTTAATGAGGTGTGCCAGACTTGAGATGACGCTGTTAATATCAAAATAATTTACTCTAATGCCAAAGGGGTAGTGTTGGGATGAAGATCAATGCCATTCGTCCCACGATAAGCTGGCTACACACTTGCTAATTCTGTGGTAAAATCAAATAATTTTACATTACATTCGACCCAAATTAGGGTCATCACGGATGAATATTAATCTCGCGGGGATAAGTCAATAATATTGCTTCGTACGGCAATATTCCCTCTCTCCGTTCGTTTGATGCTTAGCCCATGACCGGTTTACAATTGCTCACTGTATTTCATTGGTGCATTCGTTTTCTTGCATTGATCAATGTTTTTTTCAGTCACATATGAGCAGCAGAGAAAACCTTGTCAATTGACTCGTGATTCGTGACTTTTGACTTGTGATTTGCGCTCAACACCATGAAAATTCCGTGCTGCTAAATCCGCGTCTTCTCTCTCGTGTTTTGGGAGGCCTGAGAGATCGATAACCGACCGTGCGTCCTGTGTTTCTCCTAGATATCTTCTGCTCCTAAACCTGTCATCCGTTCACAGGCCTAGTGTAAGTCCGCTGTTCCATGTTCCCGTGTGCTACTATTGGTACTCTGCTATATTTTTTGTTGTTTGCACTTGCGGTGTTCACCTGTGATATTGTGCTGTGCGACCTAATAGTAGGCAACGGATATAAGCGGAGTAAAACATAACAATTTGGCTACACAACGGGTTACATGTTACATGTCATCGATTTAGGTTAATCAGCTACAAAAATCCATCTGTCAACTGGGAAACGGTTCGAATCAAAAACAGCAAAAATATTGGAATAAACTGTTCTCCTGTTATGATTATAAATTATTGACTATGGCACTGCAGTCATTTTGCATTAAAAGCAAACTCTGATTAGATCTTCGTGATACTCATTCCGAATACCGCAAATAGAAATAAACCTAAACAGAATGGAAGTTCACAATATTTTCTATAACATAATACTTACGGCAGCTAATCAAAACATAAATAAAATATATTTCTAAATATTCGTACAACCAACACTGTGGTTATTAAAATAAATGCCTCTGTCCCTCTTTTTCTTGTTTCGTTCAAGCATGGAGTCATTATATCCATCAGTATGAGATTATTCCAAAACCACGGATTATAGTACCATTTGTGTTGACGTGATTCATTTCATTACGTAATGTTCGTCCTTCATTAGTGGGAGATGCACAGATAATTGGCGCTGGTAAACATTGCTTTGAAATGCATTTCAGTCGACCATTCGAGGTTGTCACTTTTTTGATTAAGTTCCAGTTGCTCCCATTGCGATGACCGAGTCATATTTAGAGCGATAAACGTATTTTATATTTACATTAATGATAAACTCGAGTGCCGTTTGTCTGTAATATAGTTCCAAATTGTGCATTGATAATGATGTGATCAAGCAATTTTCCCAATGTTCTTTCAAACCGGATGAGGTCGGGAGGGGGGTATTGATCAAACTGATGCAACACCCTGACTTTCATCAAATTTGTTCTGCCCAGCAATACGTGTCACCTGTTTGGAATGGGCTGCAAACGAGAAGAGTGACGTAGTCTATTTCTGTGAATGTCTGGCTGCTCCAGTGAATAAACAGCGTGCAACAATTTCTGGATGATAGATAGTGATGACGACTGCATTGACGGAGTTAAAAGAATAGAACTTTTGACTGCAAGCTTATCTTAGGAAGTTGTAAAATTGGTTTTCTCGTTTTTTGAAATGTGCTGAGGACAAAGTGGTGGTAGGCGAATGACGAGACGCAAACGGGAAGCGAATAACGCAAGACAGGCAGCACTTGTTAGAATAATGTTGAAAATGGAAAGCTCCTTTATAGCCGTGTTTCGTTATTGACGCCAACATACTCAGCGTTGTACTTCTACAGGATAGAATCTTGCAAATTCTCATCGGAATATTACTTCAATGACAAACAAATTCGATGTATCCAGATGCCAGGGTGGTATTTTTTACTTTGAAAACCCCGTAGGCACAATGAACCGGTGAAGAAGGATATATGCGCTCGGAAACGTATGGCTTACTTGTTCGAAGTATCGAGCTTTTCAAGTTCGAAGTCCACTTATCAATTTCGCTGTTAATATTCAAAACATATTTACACGAATCAACAGTTAGTGATAAAATAACCAATGCATGCTCAACTGAGTTAGGTTTGGAGAAGGATGTGACTGTTCCCCAACTTTAGGGTCATGTTACTCAGCAAAGAGCCTTATAGAAATTAGATCCGTTTTTTTTGAAAAATAGCATTTAATTGGCAACTTGGGGGTGAGGTTGGGAGAGCGGGTAATCAACGTGGCTGTGAACATTGCAAACCGGAAGTTAGCTGATTGAATCTTCCTGAACTCTTTTAAATCAGTGAGCCATTTTATTGGATCTGAGCAGCACGCTGAGAGTTTTTCAAACGGCATTCGTTTTTCTTTGCTGATTGAAAACCGTAGAGAAATGCACTAACTTGGCTTTTATTTTCTCAATTTTTGTGACTCCTGTTCCTATCATGATATTGCTCTAATGCTCATTGGGTTTGTGTCATAGAATAGAGAAGGCTTTATAACGGTTTCAACTCCCCTATCCTAGGACTTGATATTCACTCAGCCTGTTTGCCAAATACTGGATAAGTGCCAAAGCACATGGAAGGGATAATCGCCGTGCGTTGAAATACATGTAATAGTGAATGCCAAACTTGAGACGCAATATAAATTAGAGTGTGACAGAACGCTACATTTACGAACTCATTGCACGCATGTGCGCAGCCTCCTGGACTGTGCTATCACGTCTGTTGTATGTGTTTCTGGGTTGAGTTGGCCAGTGTTCCTCCACCCATTAAACAAAAGTAAGATCTGTTTGTTCCAACAATACTTCTGAATGAGGGTAGTCACAAGCAATCGCATTATTCATCATGACCCAAATATCAAATCCGTTGATTTTATAAACCTGTTTGTAGGTTGTCGCATTTGGTCTTGGAATGTTTGAGATCTTCATCCAAAACACGATTTTTAATGCACCAGACCACGTATTATGCCGTAATCAAATATAAATGCATCTATTCTACTCTATTTCATTTTAATCTCCCAGACAAGATTGGACCCCATGATAAATTTGTTTTGTGGTAAAAGTGTGTTAAGCAAGATAAAACCTGAGTGTTTTATTTTACGGCCAAATATTTAGTTTGACATGAATCATAATATATTTCTATTAACTCACCGCAGGGGGAAAAATTAAATGACACTAAGTTTGGAAAGATTTATTGAAGTATTTTTCTGTTTTCGTTGATTAGGAATAACACGAAAGATAGTTCTCACGAATATAACCATTAAGCGAGAATCGTGGTTTTTTTCCAGGTTGCCTTCATATTATTGACAATTTCGAACCAATTACCTGTTAGTTTGTCCTCCGTTTATTTATCAGCATGTCTCTCGCCTACATCCACACGAGTGTACATACAGCACAGTCGGCGGAAGTTATCCGGGTTCAGAAGTTGTTCGAATGGTACCCCATGTGATGACGATTATCTGTATACAGTAATCCTAGTTCAGGTTTTACTAGTTTATTGTTTGAAGAATGTCAGAAGAACATCACTATTTGCATTAGAAATAAACAAAATATAATCATCATATTTCTGGTGGTGTTTGTGTGTGTGTGGGGAGGGGGAAAGTTTTCGTTGCACGTGGGGTAAGTGCTCATTGTCTTCTTCGTTATGACTTTTTTCTGACACTAGTTGCATTGTGAACTTAAGATAGTTGAGAAAAACTTATTCGGGATTTTTCATACACCCAGTAAAACCTGTGCACAACCAAATACTGCCAGGGGGAATGTGAACTGGTGGCGTTTCCAATGTAACCATATTATTCATATTTGGGTTGAGCATTTAAGGTTAACTTGCTGAGACATCATATATCAGGGGTTACTGGCACCATGTACATCCCCAGTGTAATGGAATTTTAGTGAGTTAGTGTTTCTCAAACCTTCCTTGTTTTTAAGCCTAAAGAGCTTGAACTGGGCTATTAGAGAAATGTTATGCCAACTTTTTTCAATATATCTACTTCAATGGATTCTTCTAATTTGTTCTTTGCTATTTTAGTCGTTTCCTACTCCCGTAATTCAAATTATGTTTTCAGAAAGATCATAAAATATTTCTTTCAATCGACACGACTTGGGAGATTGGGACACGGAAGTTGTCGGTTCAAAGTCAGATTCAAATTTTTATCATGGTTAAATTACAAAGTTTATGATTAATGAATCCCATCAGATGTGTATGCACTGGATTCGGCTGGTAGTACAATTAAATATCAAATTAAAATGCTCACTCCCGGGTATAGAAAAGTTAGATTTGTTATTGCTTCATCAAGAGGTGATTTGAACGATTCGATGGTTGGGACACAACTTGAGTTGAAAGTAAATTCCAGGTTTTACAAACTCTAGGGACTGCAGTCTGCCCGACTCTTTCAATCAAAATTTTAATTGGATGTCCCTTGAGGTGACCAGTTATGGATAGTGTTAGAAGTGTACTAAGCGGATGCTTAGATCAATGTAGTATTTAATAAATAAGGAACATGTCTCATCATACCCTGCGGTATTGATTGGAACAAATTCCAAGAATTCGCGGCCTTTCACCACAGGTTTTGGAGTGTTATTCTTTAACCATTTCGGTTACTGTTCTATGCGGACCTTGGGAAGCCTTTACGGCATGGATTAGCAATAGATTCCAAGTTTGTATGATATAAATTTGTCAATTCTATACTGAAATCAAACGAGGCAACAGGTTTGCTTCGTTTTAGTAATCCAACTTGCTCTATGGTCGTTGATGATCCTCACAAAAAATTACGGTCAGATTATTTTCTTGTTCGGAGCACGCGGTAATGGCTGATTCCCAAATAACAATAGAACGGAACCCCTATAATGCAAAGATTAAACCTTATATTGAGGAAATTAGCTTGTCTTAGCCACGAAGAATGAAAACCAAAACACAAAGGCGTGAGAAATCCGTTCCATCCATGGATCGCGTGTGATTAAACCTTGTATATTTCTGAACTTTGAATTTGATGCCATTAGTGACAGATTATCGATAAGCTGGGTCTAGAAATTTCTGTTGGGTTTTAAAATGTTTAGTATATGATGCTATTCTCCATGTTTTGGCGTCGACAGCGATTAATAGTATCTATTCTCCAAGGAAATTTGGTATGTCGCTTATGAATGCCAGGAACAGATACGAAGCAAGTACAAACCCTTTTGCAACGCTGTGGAAAGCCTCGATCGGCCCCGATAGAGAAGCATTAACTGGAATCAATACGGTTAGTCAACAAATGAGTTACTCAATCCAGTCAAGGAGCAGTCCTCTTCTACTGTCTGTGCTGCTTCGACTTATCTTGTTTGCTCATCTCGTGTAAGTACCAGATTGGTGGTGGACTACCGTAATCTTGGAACCATTATGCTCCGGAGAGATAATGTTATACTTCTCGAAACGCTTCGTTATAAAATCAGCAGCAATTGATCCAAGTAATTTTTACACGATATCTTGTTTTGAAGACTCAGCTAGTCTACCAAGGGTGTCAGGTTCTGTTGGCGGATGTTGTACTACTCTGGCGATGAATGTTTATACAGCTTCAGTGGTTTGAATCTCATCGTTTCATATTCGAAGGTGATGGTAGTCTATTGGGGAATATTGAACACTCAGATATTGAAGCTACATTCCGGCTATTACCTTCAGAGAATACTGCATAGAATTGAACGTTTAGGAATTTCGCCGCTGTAGACGTAGCATTAAGACCGCGTCCTGCCTGCCTTACTGCCGGTATTCCATATTTCATTTTTATGGTGTCATTGCTGCGCTTGCATACGAGCTTTAGATTGTAAATAAATTTATGCGTCAGCAGTTCTTTAAACTCCTGTTTTTCCTCCGGCACTAGTTTTAAACAACTGTTTCTTAGCATGATGTATTTATCCCAAGTGTCAGCAGTTGGGAATCATTTGAACTCTCGCCACGAGACATCGTTTGTTCGACTACGAATGGACGATAATTTTGTAGATGATGTGCTAACGGGCTTGGGTTTTGTAGCGACCTTTATGAGTTCAGTTAGAGTGTCAGTGAATCTTTTCCAAGACACCAATGGATCCACCTTTCTTCCGAGTGAGTCCATTGCTTGAAAGTAGCATGGTTCTGCAATTTTCTGTAGTCAATAAGGGTGCGTACGTTAGTATTCAGGTAATTGTAATCAGAAAGCAGAATCGCATGGTCACCAAGTCTTAATGGAGACGATATTTCGATGATTCAACCTCACACTCATCGGTTGTAAATACCACCTCCACTGTTGGTGGTCTGCTCGAATTCTGGTTGGATAGTTTAAGCGGATATACAGTAGATATAAGTTGATAAACTGTTACTTTTCGTTCAAATGGGTGACTGTTGTTCTTGCATTCATAAAGATAGGATACTTCTCCAACCATGAGAAGGCGAGAGTGAACTTTACTGAGAAAACGTTCGTATGGTCCACAACAGCCTCTCGTTAGCTGAACCAGAAGAATCACGTGAGCGATTGACTACACTGATCAAACAATTGCTAAGGTAAGACAGTTTCATTGTGCACCAAAATTTGTCGGGGGCTGCATCGAAAAGATCAAGAGGTTTCTATTGATGATTGCTGCAAAAGTATAACAGCAAACAGTTAGCTCGTGTAGAACGATGACATCTCAGCAGGGATATTCCATGTAGGTGCGATTCAGAGTTATTAATATCGGTAGTCAACCGAGTTTAGTTAACTAGACCTAACTGGCCGTTTGTACAAGAGCAGCTGCACCTTGGGAAATTCGGAACAGAAGTCTAGCGCATTCTTGTAAAAAGTGATTAGGGAGTTATTTACAGTTATATGTGTGTTTTTGTATCTAATGTGGAAATTAATGTTATTGGTCCATTGAGGTTAAGTGTGAAAATGCAACGTTTAATCGGAACAAGTGGAAAACGTGGGGTCAGGAGGTGAGAGGGGGATCAGGGTCAATTGTGCACAACCCTCAGGGATAAGCTACCCATCCTCTCCACATCTATGATTTCACATTCCTTCAAGTGCACCTGTTCGATAAGTTATGTAGAACGAATGATGTGACACTAAAGATCACTAAGGATCAGAGAACGTAAACCGGCTTGGCTTAACATGGGTTGCAATAAAACAATAAGCAGTACGATTGTGGCCCACCTCGCTGATATCGGGGACCATCCGGACAACGATGCATTTAAAGGCATTTACAAGTGTCACAGAACAAGTCGGAATACCTTGGGAAACGTCACTTGACAACGACAGAAGCTGTAGTAATCAAAATCACGAACCCACCACTGTGCAAACAGAAGAGAATGGTACCCGCACTCCAGATAGCTTGGCCCAAACCAAACCTGCCTGACGATCTGAACTATGATCTTAGTCATGTTGTGATGATGCAACATGATGTGCTAAGTTGCACTTGAAAAAGGTCGCCGGAAATTTCCAGAATTGAATTTGATCCCACTTCTCCCTAGCTCCCATTTTTTTATTTGTTCCGATTAAACTTGACAGACATGGTTGCATTTTCACAATTAACTTCGATGGACCAATTACATTTATTTCAATAATAATACAAACACGCACTTAACTGTTATTGCCTGAAGACGAAGTTACGAAAACAAGCTTGTTCGCTATATTGTTTATCTTTTAATTTTCTTATCGGAATCTTTCATGAAGGTTCAAAAATATTGGTTACGGAATCTGTTTGGGTTGTAATGGTTTAAAATGCCTATCGTTTTGCGGTTGGCTAACGGTGGTTGTGGGGATATTGGTTCTTTTGCTTTGGGCCGCCAGAATGGAAAGGGGATTGGAATGTAGTTTGAGAAAGACAGCGTGTTTATCTGGTTTTCTAACTCCGGACACAGTTTTACCTGTTTCGTGAGAATAAAATGAAGTACCAAGATGCGCTAGCACAGGGATTCATCTATCCATTGTATAAGCAAGTTAGCTCAATTTGCATAGTAAAGTTAGGTAAACCCGTACTCAGTTGCGCTTGAAGAGTTGCAGCCACTCCAACGGAAGCAGCTGAAATGCTAAAAGTTCATTAATTCAAACATTTGCTGCACCACAGCTACCTCCCCGGTTACATCATCTTCCAAATCGTTCGCTGACCAACATATCGTTTAATGCTTGAAACGTCAAAGCAAAACGAATGGCTTTGCGAAAAAACGCAACCCAGGTTGTGGAAAATTTACACCCGAACTCGCTTACCGTTTGACGGCTCACATAACCGAACCATTACCCATTCGATTTCAACGAATCTTCGACTGTGCAACATTCCCACAAAGAGCAATTTCACTCATATACAAACGTGGTTGTAGTAGTGACCGTGCTAACCCTGTTTTGCAGTCTTACCGAAAGTTATGGAGTCAAATGTGGCAGATTCCCGATGGAACACTTCAAAAGATATAATATTCTTTCGACAACTCAACATGGATTTAGACATAAAGGGTCTTGTTTCACCAACCTCCTTGTAATTTGAGATGAATGGACCAAAACAGTACACGAAGGAGATGCAATGGATGTGAATAATCTTGACTTTTCGAAAGCCTTTATTCGGGTAAATTAGCATATTTTGTTACAGGAGTCCTACATTTAAAACATTTGAGATTTCGTATTTGGTTGGATTCAGACATAATTACGACAACGTAAAACATTAGTTTGGTATTCCCTAAACGGATCCATCAACGCTAAACGCGGAGTTTCATAAGGAATCGTACCTGGTTCACTTCTTTTCTGCGAATTCAAAAATGATCTACCGAAGATGTTAGACCCAAAATCAATAATATTTGCAGACGACGCCAAAATCTGGAACGCAGTAACAGAACCCAATGATTCTCTAGCAATTCGGGAATCACTCAACGCAGCTGATCGATGGTATAAGGAGAACAACATAGAATTCTATGTTTCTAAATGCAACGTCCTATCCCTAGGCCACAAGAGAAAATTCTCTTATTTCCTCGGCAATCAGTGACTACCACACACTTAAAGTGAAAAGGACTTAGGTATTGTTGTTCAAGAGGATTTAAGCTGCTCGATTACTTGCGCTAAGGCTTCGTCCGCTGCTGTCAATAATGTTGGCATACTTCAGCGAGTCTTTGGCCGGTTTGAATCAGCACTATTGCCACGTTTGCTGTCAGCATACATTTAACCCAACACAGAGTACACCATTCAAGCTTGCAGTCCACGGCTTCAACGTGATTGCATGATGCTTGAGCGTTCACAAACGATGGCCACCTAGATAGTCAAGGGATTGCACTACCTTACCTATGAGGAGAGATTACGATCATCGGGACCATATTCTGCTCAGTACAGCCAAACTAGGGGAGACTTGGTTTTGACGTATCAAATACTGCAGAACCCAGACCATCCTCGTCGATCGCTGCTCCCGTTATCGAACAATGGACATCTAAAGGGACACCGTTTCAAGCTACTGATTCTAAAGTGTCGACTGGAATGCCGGCGCTATTCTCTTGCAGTAAGAGTATAAAGTACTTGGAACGCCGTTCTATCTCATGTCGTTCGTGCATCCACTATTGAATCTGTCAAGGAGAGACTCGATGAAACCTTGGCACAACTCACATTCGTACACCGCCATAAGCAAACGTAAATTCACTAAAGCTTACTCCAGTTATTATCTCCTACTCAGACCTCTATTGTAGTTTTTTCTCGGCGTGTAGCAATTCATCTGTGTAAATATTCTAATGGAATAAGTGAAGCACGAGCTTGTAAGTTATTCCCATAGTACGACTTTGACTTTCGGCTCGTTTTAACCTCGACCTGACCATGGATCAAAATTGACTATTGCTCAACTAGATTTCTTATGTAATTTTAGTAATTCATTCAAAAATTGGTATAATTTAATAAACCGTTAATGTATTTTGAGCTTCCTTAGGATAATGGAATAAATAACATTCACAGTGGCAATGTCATTGCGTGGCTCTTGAAACTGTTCGAAGCGGTTCTCCTAAAGGATTTGATAATTGGTTTGTTTGCATGCTGGTCGTTTACAAAATTCTGATATAAGGCACCCCGGATGAAAAGCATCCATGACACGTTGTACCAAATCATTACTTAATTGAGTATGCAATTCGAGTGGTGCAATGCTGTCACAAAGGATAAATTAAATATAAACAATTTATCCAATCAAGGCAGCAGTTATCCGAGGTCCATGATTGGGTTCAAAGTTCGATTAACCTGGTTACTCCAAAAAAGAACTATGACACCCAAGTTGATAAATGGTCCTTCATTAACCAACTTTTATATGATAAGGTATTGCATTTCAATAGAAAAAATAACTTGTTTACAACTATAAATAAGATAGTATCTCCTGCAACCGATTTTTTTCCAGTCCTATTATGCTACATTTTGCTCATGCCAATGTCTTTGAAGTACGCTATACTAAAATCGGTAAAGGTTGATAGAGTCGGGACAACTTCTGTTCATATTTGTCCATATTCTACCATTTTTATTAGGGATGGTGACGTGAACCAACCCCTCCATTCTTCACTTTCACACATTAGTCATGTATGCGACTAATGGACAAAATTTTGTGTTCTAAGCGTAGACCTTGATTGGTTAATGAAAACACCAAATACACAGGAACGAATAGCTCATTTAGTGAGAGGAATTCACAGATTTGACGTATAAATACAGCTTTTCAGCAATGAACAGTACATGGAATGACGGGACACCAGCGAACGGTTTATTCATTCGACATGGGGGACCCATGTTTCATTAGACTTGCGCTTGAATAGCGATGAAGATACCCCGACTATTATGTGCCCTTTAGCTTGAAATGTGCTTATCAGGTCAAATGAACTCTTATCATTCTGAATTGGGGTTCTGGCTAGTTTACGATGAGAACACTGATTGCTTTTGGAACATATTAGTCCCTTTTCTTTGATTCAATAAATAAGAAGAGAAAGCAAACAGCTATTGAGCGATGTAAACATTTCGTTCAAAATTATCTGTCCCAGCGTGACACATTGAAGTTTATTATTGTTTCGTTTCATTGCAATACATTGTTGAATTGACCTGAACTGATCATGAAATGTGCATTTGAGAGAAACTGTGCAGATGAACCAAAACCCATTTGCTTTATACGCATAAACAAGAACAATCTAAGCTGTCTGTCTGCAGTCGCTAGATGGTTATCCAAGCCTATTGTTTATTCATTATTTATCCTGTTTAATGCATGGTACATAAATATATATCTTTTTCGCTAACAGAAAAAAAAACGAGGTGGGGCAGATACAATGTTCTTCTGATAACTGATTTCTGTCCATTGTGCTATTCGTTTGTCAATTTCACGTGAAATCAGTTGCCATAATTTTGATGACAATCCGCAGAGACGTATTCTCAAAAGAATATTATCACCAAGTAATCGACCATTTTATTCATTTTTTAATTTTTTTGAGATCGTTCTCTTAGAGCCTTATTCAGATAATCTGTTAAAAGTTCATCTAGCATCGCTGTTAATCGGATTCTGGTTTTCACAGGTGAAACAATATCCCAGTGTCCAACTATCTAGGGAGTTTGAAACGTAGATCGTAACAGCATCTTTACCAAATGCAGGCATACTGCAATGTGACTTTTGATGAAGGCGCAGGGAAGAGCATGTTTTACAACGGTTAAGTGACTTACCAAAGCCCCAATCAATGCAAGTTGAAGTGGAACTGGTGGTTTTATAATTTGTAGCTACCAATAAACATAAAGATCAGATGGTTCATGAACGATTATTAAAAAGTTCGAATAGAATGGTACCTGAAATTGATACAAAATAATGAATTCAGTTTCTGGACAGTCCCAAGTGTTCCGTGTGCGAGAAATATTTGAAAAGAATTTTGATCCGGAGAAAATCTGGCCAATCCAAAACTGCTAACAACCGACATTCAGGTAAGTCACGTACCATCGGCTTTTGTCGGCAAGTAGGACACCGATGAACATCAACCCGAATGTACGAACAACAGCACACGGATGCCGTCCACATTTTATGCGTTCCTACCGAGTAAGTGCTGTTCCGTTTCCGTTTGAATTTCAAGTGCAGTTGAGTAACATTATTACGTGATATGGTTGTTCATTCATCATGTTGTGGATCATAAAATAACTGTACCTGTATCCTATCTAACAAAATCTTGATTAGATGTCAACATCCGTGAATAAGTTGAAGAAGAAAATTAATATTAATTTTCCAAATGCTTCACGACGATTGAAGAATAATCTTCAGATCTGGTGTAGGCAAAACTGTACCATTATTTTACTTACCGCTTTTTCCAGGATATCAGTGGGCGTGGCGATTCTGGTTGACTAGGAAACGTACATCAACTGAAGTTTCAATGTGCACTAGAAAACGGGTTACTCTCGATGCCAATGTAACCCTGCTTGAATCCTTTGTGTTGCAGATTAAACGCATCTTTTTTAAGTTAACGTGGACGTTTTTGAGTAAAAACGCCCCATGGGTACATGTACCTTTGACCAATAGACAATTTGTATAGGACTTACAATACGGAGAAAAAGATGCGCAGAGTGGGAGAGAGTGAGTGGTACTGTTTTAGTAATGTCAAGGAATTAGAGAGTTATCTGATATAGTTTTTCAAATAAACTGATACGAATAGTTCACTTATTTTATTCAGAGAACAAAGGGGCGAACCAAATATATGACTGATAAACTGGAGGCCTAAGGAATGGAGAGTGATCGTAATCGGTATTCGTAAAATACGAAACACGCTCGTGGGATAATTGTTTTCTGTAGCTCAACCTTCAACGACATGATATGCGTTGTATGCCAAACTAATAAGTACACAATTACGACTACTTCAAAGAGGCATGATTTTCATTCAGTTTTCTAACCACCAGAACCGGTTCATAGAATAAAAGTCGGATCACGATAGTTGAATAAAGTACATTTCAGTCGCGTAATCTTTCATTAGGTAACTCCTGAAAAGTTAGAAAAACACGAAATTCGTAACAGAAGATTTATTCATCAGGTTTCAAGCAAAACCAGTTGAATATCAATGACAATATACTTCAATAGGTACTACTTAAAAGCTCAATAAACAAATAACATTCAGCGAGTAAGTTGTTATCTGACGAACTAGAATTCAGTGACACATGAATGGATGAATGGTTTGACATATCTAAAGGACTGCTACCGCTCATGATTGTGGTCATGCCACTTTATTTGCTGAGGGATTGGAAACTGCAACCGAGATTTGAACACAACTACATGTCATGCACACGTATCTTTTAAACCGGGTGGAGAATTTAAATTCAGCTGATCACTTGTGTCGATCCACCTTTGCCATCCAATAACTATATGATCTAACCTCGGGACATTCTTCTATACTCCAAGCCACAACCACGAAGAAATTAAAGGAGTAAAATACTTCAAGTGCCACTAACAAAAAAATAACTGGTCAGAAATGCATCTACCACAAAAAATATGTTGCGATGAATTTCTTGTGTCCCCTCAAGTGGTAGCGTCACCAAATTACGAAATCGACGAACGTTTTTCGAATCCCACCAACAATGTCTGACTTTCCTCATTAGCTGCTGTATGACAGCTCTTTGATGGGTTGCTTAATCCTTTCAGAAAACTGGATCTCTGTTTATGAAAGGAGATGTAGTAAATGTAAAAAAGAGAAAAGACGGTAGAAAGATTGCTTGGTGAAATCTTTTGAACAATAACAATGATTGATGTACATGTTCCTGGTTTATTTTGTACAAATGCTGTTTGTATTCCTGAGGTTGACAATAAAACAATAAATGGGTAAAACTGATAATAAAATCTGATGAGTTGTTAACCGATTTTCTCCCCGATCTGCAAGTCTGATCAAATAAGGTTCCAAGCAAACGAACGGAACGGAGTTCAAATATTAGGGAAAATGGATATTTAGTTTACAAGGATTACCTGAGGTCTCTTCCATTTTTTTCAGCTTCCTTTGTGAATTAAAGCGCTCGAATCGTGAAAACATTTCCATGCTTCTGCACCTATTTATTCTACAAGGAGCCCGATGTACTTTAGTGCGTGTAACCCATGCGGCTATTAACGGTAATGTCACAGGAGTTTCTCATCTCCCAATTGGATTTCACAAAAAACATATTTCAGTTCAAACACATGATTTAGGAATACACAATGATGAGTAGACTACATTAGTTCCGATAGAACTTATCAAGTTGAAGGACTGGGCGTGGCAGTTTCCAGCCAAATGAGCATTAACAGACAGATAACTGAAACAAATTGTATCGACAAGGGGACTTAAATGTGACACGGTATCCATCATTGCAAAGTGATTCACCACGCATGCACGTGCCCGTAAAATGCCGGATTCAAGTTTAATTTTATGCTTAACTATCGGAAACGATTTGACCCTAATGAAGTACCGAAGTCGCATTTTGACTTGATATGTTACATTTCCAAGTATCCAATGATAATTGAAAATAAAAGCTTCAGGTATTTATTCAGCATGTAAAATCACTTATTTTCTTCTCAACGGAAATGGATTAAAAACGTGGCGTCTATGTGTTTCAAACTTAGATTGCTCTATTGGCGTATGCTCTTCGATTTTCCGTATATCTGACCCACTGGTGTTTTGCTTTCACTCCCCATTCCTTTCTTACTTTTGATTCCATAATTCAGCCCAAATTGGTGCACGTTAACAATGTTCATTCAGACGGCGTTTATTACAACTGGCATGGCTGTTGTTGAGTGCTTATTTGTTCCATCACAAACTGGAAATATACGATTACTGGCTCGTATAAGCGTTTTAACTTTAATGGTAACGCTCTGAAGTAGAGCTTTGTAGGTTTCCCTTCAACGTATATGGTACTGATTTAATTTGCAGCATTCTTCTTATATTATTTGATGAAAAACCTTTATTTCACAAACTGATTCTTCCGTCTAAATTGTGTTCATCTGCGAAAGCACTGGCCAATACATTGAGACGTTGTCAGTGAATATTCAAACTAAGAGGGGCCTAATTAGTGCCATTAATGTTTACCTTTGTACAACATCTGATCTATCTTTGCTAGTAATATACCCTTATTGCTTTTCACTCTGCTCTATCTGCGAAATCAAACTTAAGAAGTTCCCGTATTACGTTTCTTTGACCTTTCGTTCAAAAGCAACGTTTCTGAATAACATTTTTTACAGCTCTGGGTACCATGCCAAATGGGGGTGTGTTTAAATGGAGGGTACTCAACATGGGAGTGCAAAGTTACCAGTTTCGGGTTCCATTGTGGCCAAATTCTGCCCTGGTCACACCGTAATCTTTCATTTCTGCAATGCATGACGTTACCATTAGAAACGAAGTGCTTTATAGTACCAACACATTTGTATACCTATTTTTTGTATGATGGAAGCTGCCATAAAATATATGCTGCCGGCATGAAAGGAAAGTTTTTCATAATTTGTTCTTATAGGTAGAACTATTGCTGCATTTGGACCAGCTGTTTGCTAATGACTCTAAATGCTAAACAAGACAAAATGGTAACTGATTTCGAAGCACTTTCGGAAGATGAGTGTGTGTGTGATAAGGTGGAATTTAGATGAGAGTGCCAAGGTAGGCTCTTTCGGGTTCATCGTTCTATGTGACTAATTACTTTATGAAAACATTCTTTGCTTGGGCTTACACTCTTGGAATCAATGGTTTCACCAGACTCTTCCCCATTGAAGATGAGGTTCTCGTGAAAATGTGACTGATTTTTACACTGGATAGTAAACTAAAATCCCACACAACACTACGATGAAACGAGAACCGTTACTGTAATACCTCGTTNNNTTACATTGTTCAGTCCTGATGCTATCCGCTAGTTTAGTAAAAGGGAGCGTTTGAAAATATTTAACCATGTAGGCGGCGAACAGATGTTTTTGAAAAAAACGTGGTTTGATAATGGTATGCACGAGAGGCTTTGGTCATCCCGTGATTCCCGATAACATATTCATTGAGCATTTTCTGTTACAGTCAAATACAATTTGTAAGAACCTAGAGAGGCGACCATATTTACTTCAAACCTGCTTCCATGGTTGTTTGCTTCGAACAATCTTCCGTATCGCGGGTCAAATTCAAGCTTAAATTTTCATACGAATATCGGTCTACTTTTGACCCATATATATATATATATATATATATATATATATATATATATATATATATATATATAT
>UZAN01040658.1:2316-12689 GCA_900618425.1 Echinostoma caproni
GATTCCAATGTGGTTGCGGAGCGACCTATGTGGGCCGAACAGAGCGACAATTACGCAATCGGGTGGTGGAACATATTCCAAATTGGGTCCAAAATCAGTTGACCGAATTGAGGTCAAGTCCGCCGCATAGAAACGACGGTCAAAACTACAAAACTCCGTCCTCAGCCATTGCTGGACATCTGCTGATGACGCAACACCACGTCGACCGAAGCACAGCGTTTCGAATTGTCTACAAGTCGCAAGATTGCTAAGGTTTGCTGAAGCAGCTGCCATTAATCGATGGAAGCCCCCCTGTGCCAGCAAAAAGAACTGTATGTTAGTCTCTCCCTACCCTGGTGATATGGTCCTTTTACCCCTCCCTCTTTTATGTTTTGTCTGTTTTTAATGTATTTTACCTCACTCTGTTGCTATGCTAAAACCCTATAAAAACTTTGTATTTTCTGCAGTATGCACCATGTTGAGATGCAGTGAAATCGTCCTGGACATAAATCGTGCAGGATTGCAATATGGTCTTTTCTTTTCAAATTAATCTCGGGAGAGGCTTGTTTCAGTTTTCTCAAAGCAACTACTAGCTGATTGTTCAGTAGTTGCAAACAAACGTCGAAAGTGCAATCTGGAAGAGGATTTTACTGATTTCGATCGTCAAAAATGAACTGATTATCACTCAAGACAATACCTGAGTAAATATGAATCGGTAATCATGTCCGGCCATGATGTGGGTTGGTTGGCACAAAGGCAACACACACTCCGATGGGACGCTGGATATGAATTACTGTATTCACTAATAAGAGCTAAGCCCCTAACTAGTGCTTCCGGGTGTATGGTTGACTGGAAGAACTGAGAGTGAAGTTTGAAGGAAGTCCCAATCAATATCAATTATCCGAAACCACTACTCACAAGTAACTGAGTTAGATATGAAGCAAAATCTTAATAGTTTATGTACTACAGAAGCTACTTATGGAAAGACAGCGAAATAGCTAATACGAAGATTTGGTAAAATTTCATTAATTCAACAACCAGATATAGTATCAACATCATGAAAACCTTGTCGGTTGCCATCTTCGATAAAGATCAGCAAAAACTGGAGTGACTTCTGGCTCCTTATTTCGTGCTGTCTGTCAGAATATATAGCTCCATAAACATACCGGTAGAATGAGGGAAAGAGGTCTATTGTTATGCAACCCTAAGAACAAAATGAGACTGTCAATGTTCGGTAACATTATTATTCAAGAATATTTTGAATGTTACAATGAAAATCAAAAGTTTCCAATCACACGAAAATGAGAGTAATGAAAAAATTACAGGAATATCAGAGGCCTGGTTCGAGCTCAGGACTCCTCAACTGAGTTCGCGGCACTAGTCAGGGTTACTTTCTTTCTTTGTCTATACGTCTTCGTAATGGATGTAAGTCTTCAAATAGCGCTGTTCTCGCGCAAGAATAGTGGGCACGATATACTTTCAGGTGGCAGGCTGTCTTATCTGGAGAACACAAACGATGTCGCACTGCTAAGTTACAGGTTTTTCTAAATGGTTTGATTGTAGTCGCGTTCGACGTGCGTTTTGCACATCAAAAGTATAAAATACCGTTACAGGACAGATCTGGTTCAGTTCCTGACTTCATTCTAACTGTGTGTTCTCCAGCTGAAGGGGGCACATTCAGAAATTCATGAAACACATTGTACCTATGAAAACACATCTACCGTACGTGAATTAACAACAAAAAATTATCGGAGTAAAGGTCAACTGCTATTTGATGAATAAATGCAAATGATTATACCAGGTTTCAACCTAATTAATCTGGAATGGTTGAGGAAAAAATTGGAGAGTAAAACATCGAACATGCAACTGTGTCAATATCGTTCAGTGAAAATCTTCCATAACGGATACTCACGGAAGATTTCGTCTTGAAATTCGTGGAGATCATATCCGAAGTTTCACAAACCGCACAAGGAACCGGTTGATGAGCGACAGAAGGACTCATCTTGACAGCAGAAACGGCGTTAGAAACTGGAACGGTAGTCGATTCATTTTTCGGTGGACAGAGAACACAGCATTCTTTGGTTGTGGAGGCTGCTGTCTTAGGAAGTTCCCAGTTCGGATAAACCCCTGTATCAATCAAGGTAAGGTGGAGTCCAGTCTTCGACACCTGATCGATCGGATTTTGTGTTTCTAAGGCGGTATTTGTGTGTGGTGTTGACGTGTTAGTGACTCGTTGATCTTGGGGCTGAGGCCTGCTGCTATCGCTTTGGGAAAACTCGATGGAAATGGGTTGATCAATGGCCGTAGTTGCGTGAACTGAGTTTGCTGAACTTCGGTACAGAAAGTGCTCATTGATGCGACAGGCAAAAAGTAAATCAAGAGAATCAGGCAGGCCCTGTTCCCGTAACGCGTGTAAGCGAAGAAAATGAGCCAATTGTTTGTTTTCCACCAGAGAAGAGGCACCAAAGTTATTACTCTGAAATAACGGTGGAGGATGCGAGGCCAGAAAAAAGGACCGAATCAAAATTCTTACCGAAACGCAAAATGGGTCAATCAGTTTGTTTCTTATCAGTTCTGATTACGAAAGAAATCATTTAAGTTTCTCATTTTACAAGCCAAGCACTACGGGGAAGATCAGAAGTTGGACGAAATAGGTTAGGAAAAACGATTTGGGGCATTCTGACTGATCGCAAACCACTGTTGTGATTCGTTAACACTTGACAAGACGTTCAAGGGATCTGCGCAGTGTCATATTTAGCGTCCCGGGGAACGATTTTTCTAATGTCTAAAACGGTAGCACTGGTCTACAAATTCCATCATTTATATCTCCTTATATCACACCAATCTTTATAGATACGGAACCAAATGACCATGGCTTAAAGAAAAAATATAGGTATAGAAGCGGGGAAAATAAAACAGTAAACTTGAGAAGTAACAAATCTTTTGTTTGATTACTGTACGCAGTTTTGAACTTTTTATATTTCAGGGATTGTGCACATCAGAGGATGCATTTACGCCCCTGACTTCGGTTCGAAGCCATATCCCGCAGTCTCCAGCCAAAGACGATCTGAATCTTTGGGGCCCCAGCTGGGAAGGCTCAACGGAAGTCAAATCCGCGCAGTCTACTTAACCATTTGCGCCACGTCATAGCCTGAACACCTCGCTGTTTCTTCCAGCCTGGTCCGATGTCTGCAAATAGTGCACGATGTGGCAGATGTTGTTCAAGTATTCGTAGGACGTGCCCTAGCCACATAGGACGATGCTGTGAGATTATTTTGCTCAGCGAAAGACTATCTGATCCTAGCACCCGTCGTCTGTCTTCATCGTTATTCACCGGATGCTCCCACCATACTCGGGCGATGTTGCGCAAACAACGGTTGTCAAAGACGGATAGTCGTTGGACATGATCTGCTCGGTTGTGCAATACACAGCCATCAGTGAAAGGGATATTTCGCACTGGCGCCGGAGATGCTGCAGATTAGCAAACGCTAACCTAGCTTTGATCATGCGTCGAGAGATCTCCTCGTCCACACCTCCACCAGGCGTTATGCAACTCCTGAGGTAGACGTAGCTTTCGATTACTTTCAGGGTGTCATTACCTAACGAAAGTGCAGGAATGGGTTCCTCGCAATCCTGCAACAACATTTTGCACTTTGTAGGTGCAAATGACATACCATAGCGAGTAACCTTAATTGCCAAACGGTCCAACGACTCTTGAATCGGTGGTACGTTGTCACCCAGTAAGACAATATCATCTGTCTGGTTTTAATCGTCTGAACCGACCTCGTACCAAAACACGACCGTGTTCAAAATCGTATACAATAAGGAGAGGCAGGCTTGAGTAGATCCTCACCAGAGGTAGGCAATAGTCATGGGATCGACCTGAATCCTATGATGTGAAAGGTGTGGTTTCCCTATGAGGTGACATCTCTTGTTTACCATAAGTTTGTGCTTGAGAGAAACAAATTGTGATCTGCACATAAGTGAAGTAGGCGCCCTTCGCTGTTTTCCGGGTTGTATGCGGGTGGTCTAGGTGGCTTACTGATTCGTCCAGGAATGCCAAGAGCGGCCTCAGCAATAACGGAGGGTTTCGAGCGAACGGTTTAAAGCAATCCAGAGATATCTTTGTATAAGTCATCCTCCACTTCACGGGAGTTGAAATCAGTGTCAGTGAATATAGGCAGAGAGCGATTAAACCGCGGCAGTTCGTTCTGCTGCTGTTGATTTGCACTGACCCCTTGAGAGGTACAGTGCACAATAGACCACTACGTTGGATCCAGCCCTGAAGGTAGCGCTGTTCTAATACAGCATAATCTTGAAGCCGACAACACCACGAGCGATAAACAACGAAGAGTAATGTAGAAGGATGAGGTCAGGTTTGAGAGATGCGGCGTGATAATTTAAGTTGCATATGGTACGCGTGTTTATGAGACACAAAGTCCACCTATATTGATAGTTTCAAGGGCTATGACCAAGGCCGTTTGTTCGCCGATGCAATAATGTGTGCGGGGATCGAATGATGTTATGGGGAGAAAAGATGGTTCCCAAAGTGACAAAATATTCTTCGAGGTAACCCCCACCGACCAAGAAGCTACCGGTGGGGAACTCCAACCAAAGCCTTTGACTCAGAAGTCTGACCCACAGGACAGTCAATCGAAGATGTGAAGAAGTGACCGGAGTACCCGTGAGGAAGCTTCTACAGATTAGTCAAGTCAGACTTTGGAGTCTCGATTGTGTTATTTGTTGTCTAGTTAGTTGGTTATCAATCTGCGATTCGTGGTTTACTCTTGATCGCGTGTTCCTAGCGAGACTGGTGGATTTTGCACGAGACAACTTAATGGTTGAGGACTGCCAACTTAGGAGGATGGCAGATGTCTAATAAGATACAAAGACTTCTATCATCGGGAGGAAGCCTCTGCTCCTAAGTCCATCCAGTTTTCCGATCGGTAAGCTGTACAGCTTCCGTATTACTTGTCCGATCGTTTTACCAGACTCCTGAAATGCGACGTAAAACAACGGTAACCGAGGTGAGGAAACAATCTCGAACAAACAGTTGAAAATCTACAAAGTGAACCCATACTAGTCAACGTATTACGCATGATTGGTTAAAGTAGGATAGTGGAGGCTGATTTAAGTAGAAGTAATTTTGGGATGCTGTGGCTGAAAATTAATAACAGCCGCTATCTAACATTCATGGTTGACCGCGATCCAGGCAAATGCTGATGAACAGGAAAACGGTTCTTATATCTAAAGTCAATAAAATGCTTCCAGCTTGGAAATCCGCTATGTTGTGTCAACAATCTGCCGCCTATTCACACAAACCCAGTTGAACATACTGTTCTCCCATCTCGTGCGAACCATTAGTGTCATACATTCAACTGGTTGATCTGTGAACGTGGTGAGCATCAAAGATAAGTTCAACCATCATACTTGATCTTTCAACAGAAACGATCAGACAACTATTTTATGGGTTTTAAGTCTGATTTGAATCCAGGATTGGGTTTGTTCGATGTGGAACAACGTTAACATTCAGAAGTAGATAGGCATTAATGTGAATAGCCGAACTTGGTCTCTCTCCATGCCTTTGCTATTCTGTTGACGGATGATAGGGTTGCGTTACTCATTCATAGTTGATGTATTTCACGTGACAATATCCCACGTCATCTTGCATAATAAATAGTACATGTGCACCCTGTTAACAACTTTCACTCTTTTGTTCTTTCAGCTCTTAGTTGACTATCAGGATACGGTGAAGAAAAGAGATATTCACACGCCCAAATATTCTTCTGTCGGTAGCACCAAAACATTAATACAGTGCGCAGCGAAGCCAACTATTTTGTGAGATTCGGTTGGATGAGTTCAAGCTTCAACTATCAGCATCTCAATCTATTCTGGCTTGGGATACGGAGCAATATTCCAGATAGAAAAGGTTTAGCTCTGATGTACTAAAACAAAAATTCTGTCCTCTCGAGCTGACATCATTCAATTCCACGTTTATTCATAAAAGTTTTTGATTCCTTTTTACGAACCAATCAAATGTAAAAATAATCGTATTGATATAAAAGACCAGAGGCTTTTGATGCCATGAAAAAAAGACTGCACTTGTGGAGGGGGGTGCGGTTTACTGGTACTGTAAAGGACTACGAAAATGGAGCTGCGAAATAAACTTATGGGTGAATGAGGACTGACTACGACGATGCAATGGCAAGAACAGGCTGATTGTGATTGATCCTTCCGTGCTCATATTTACATCAGGATGCTTAGGAGCAATGGTCAGAAAGGCAGGGCCGTGAAAACAGATCGGATGTGATGAGACAAACGCGAGATGATGGACGGACGAACCACCGACAGAATGAAGTATGCAGATTCCCGGCTGGGATTTTACCGACTGTATCTGCCATGGTAAGCAATCGGTATCCTGTGCCTGTGTTGGGATGAGGAGCGTGGGCGTTGGTAGGCGGAAGTATCGCTGGTCGGTGGACAGCAGTAGACAAACACACAGGGGCAGATATACAATGGCAAAAAGAAGGATCAGATCATTGAGGATCACGTGATTGCGGCTTACATGAGGTGGGAGACGGTGGGATAACACGTGGCGGATAGCCCGGTATGGATGAAGATGACTGTCGATGACACAATCCTACCGCGGGATTAAAAAGCGTGGGGAGGGGTTGCGGTACGGACGAGTAGGATAACGGCTGCCGGAAAGTCCATCCGGATCACGGATTGTGAAATTGGATTGGATCGAGCCGATTAGACATGAAGGGATATGCAAACGCGATGTGAAAACCATGCTAGTTTTATCGATCGTCCAGCCATCACATTGTGGCCATCAACCCTGCCACCGGCAGCCTTCGTGTGTTGGACTTGGGGTGGAGTGGGCAGACAGGAAGATTGGTCGAAACATTCAGTCAAATGCATGCGATCGGGTCGACGTGGTGAGCGACGTAGGCACGGCTGGTGGCGATTTTTGCGTACATGTGCCTGATTCTGGACACCCGAATGTGTTTGTGTGTGTGCACGCGCAAACCGACAAAAGCAGACATTAGATATAGACAGAACAGGACATACTCACGTGCATACGCACACACCCATGGTGGGATGACCAGCACATCACAGCAGATGACAGCTGCGGGGAGGCCAGGTGATCCGACTATTCGTGACCGAGGCAATCCGGACCACCACGCATGTGCGCGTACGAATATGTGAATAAGCGAGCCCGAGTGTCAGTCAGTGACAAAGTTTTAACGGATCGCTTCTGGAGAAGTTATCTAGCTTAAACATGTGTTGTATTGCGGGCAATTCATTTATATGCGGAAGTTATCGTCAATCTTTCCAATACAAGCCACATACGTATAGATCACGCGCAACTACGGATTACGGAAACAGCTACGTGGTGAAGACATTTTCAACCAAATATTGGAATTTGATTGAGCGTCGAACAGTCTTGCACATTATAAGTTACAAATGAACATGGAGGGGAAAACAGCCTGTAGAGTTATACAATTCAAGGGTACATACACTGTTCTTCAAAACGAAGCCAGACCCAAACGATGGCGTGTGTGTGTGTATGACGATTCGGTGTTTCCTTGTGAACAACAGAAAGGTAGTGGTCAGGTAGATGTTAGGCTTCTCACTCGGTCAACTTTACATAACCCACTACTGAGTAGTTCAGCAGATTAAAGATCATACGATAAACGCGAGTACAGAGTTCATCGTACAAAGAAAGATTCTAGCAAACCAGAAAGTGCATCCGTGGACAGAAAACAGAGCAGCGAAACGCAGTTTGACAAATTTGATTTAACTAAAGCTGTAAACTGGCATACCTAAACAAAAGCGACCATGACAGGACAGATTTAGTTTAAATAATATATACGTATGTATAGTGCAAACAAAGTAATCACCAATGAAAAATGGATGGAAGCTTACAATGAATTTGTTCACTAAATCAGCATAGCGTGTTAACAATGAGGACCACTGACAGCGATTCAAAAGACAATCGGCAAACTCCTTGCATTGATTCTGGCAACAACTTAACGTGTCATCTAACAACTTTGATGTGGACGAGGTCAGGGTTGTTTCACGCTTCGGTATTGCCGATGGACTGTTGTCTTCTCTGTCACCTGCGACCGGGTCCGTGGAAGAATCTTCCAGAACAGCCGAATTACGACGGAACACACCCAAACTTGCTGCCCATGAGTCAGCGTCCAAATGCGCCGCAGTGCGATGACCTGACAAACTGGAGAGGAGACGAACACAGGTGCATCGGGGCTGACTGAGATCGTTCACCTCATTTGTGAATCGGAGCACATCTAATTCGGAGCGACTGAACGGAAGCGGAGCTTTGGAAATCAGAGCAGCCTGAATAGAAAACGGGACAGAGTACAAGGAGGAGAAAAGCAGTTGTTGGAAATTATCTGTGTGGACTAAGTAAACTACTACTACTACTTTGAGTTCCCGTTGAAGTTTATAAAACCAATAACGTTGCACGTTCCTGAGTTGGTTTGGATTGACTAACCACTCAGATGAAGGGGTAAACGGAATATTAGAAGCAGTGTGAATGTGAAGAAGATCGCGAATTGAGGTAGCTTAAGATCATACAGACATTGAGTAAATAAACGAGCGACATTTTTCACGCCACCGAGTGTATCTAACCATCATCCCGACCCCACGGAGCCATCGATGTGACCTAAATTTTAGAAATTTTTATACCTGCATATCACGTCCGAGTTGGACCAACCTTGACTTTTTTAAATCCCTTAGAACAGACAGAAGGTTTAAAACTGGGACAAACACAGAAAGGAATTTGGAAACGCAATCATATGAATAAAAAAGAAAGAATATAGGAACAGGCAAAGGAAGTATCACCAACACTTTGATCTTCGGAATGCATTCCCCCAAACGGAAATGATTCGGTGGCTTGATTGATGTCTGAGCAGTTGTTCGATCAGCAAACCTATAATAGAACTGCAAAAACTACAAAGATGACCGTTCTTTTACGGGGGGGGGGGGGGGGACGTACTAGTCTTTTGCTTGACACAAAGTTAAAGCGGTCAAAAGAGTGGGTTTCGACGAGAACTCGCTATGCTGAGAGCGCTTTGTTGACATTTCTTGGTGGCGAGTGGATAAACGTGACTAGGTTTAATAATTAATATTCATCGGAAATGGATTCATTTCATTGAATTTGGTCACGTGAATTTGTTTGCATTTTTGTATTCTTTAGAGCAAAATCCCAGGCCATCTTTGATTCGTTGGTTGATTTCTATTCCTGAATAGTGGTTTCACCGTAGTTTATTCGGTTGAAGTAACCGGTGTTTTGGATTGGGGCTCTAAAGATTCGTATTATCGATGGCTGGCGACACCATTGGAACCAAGGTAAGGGGTGTGAATGTATTTTATGTGCTCCCCGATCCTTATCATAAATCGCAAACAATGAACACACACACAGAAAAAATATTTGAGCGCAGTAAACAAGCAAACAAACCAAAGCGTTCTGTTGTCCGAATAGAATTTTATTGATTATTTTTCATTGTGCTTTCACAAACGCTGTACGTTTTGTTTCTGTATTTGTTAAGATGAATGATGCATCAGTATGCCCTAGACTGAAAAATAGTTATATGACAAAAGGTTCAAGTGGAAACACGAAGTTTGTCATTGCTGGTTTCAGCCTACCAACCAATCAGTTCACTGTGCTTAGCATTGTCTACCACGGTACGCGCACGATCGGGGTGAACGCGAAAAGTAGTTGCAGTTGCCATTATAAAGTGAAGGAAACAGCAGGGAAATGGAAATGTTAAAGAAGGCAGAGAGAGAGAAAAAGATTAAGCAGAGCGCATTGTTTTGTCTACAGGTTTCAAGAGTGAACAGATTATGCAATTAGAGAAAATGAAGGACACAACAACAAAGCACTTACAATTAATACGAGCATGATAATTATTATTAGCATTAGTGCAATTTCAACATGAAAGGAAAGACCTCATCCGATTAACAACGAAGATAAAAAATAAATGGCGGAGTGTGTGAGTAATGTAACCGGTGAAACGTTCAATTTTGCCAGGCTAAGACCATGCGAATGAAAAAATATGGAATTCGAAATCAAAAACGAATTCGGCCAAGGTAAATTCGCACAACTCTGAATCCATCTAAATGAATGGGAAAACTGCTATTTGCCTTTCGAACTCACCGAATGTCTATTCCACAACATCCATACAAACTTTTATTATGTGTCTGCGTGACTGTCCATTGCAAGTATTCACCCGAATTCATCGGATAATTATTACCTTCTCAAAGATTACCGTACACAGTCATTCGTGCGCGTTCACATTTCACAGGATGCTTTGTTCACTTTTGGGGCAAGTTTTACATCGATAAAAACAACATTAAGTTCAATAATA
>UZAN01040658.1:13207-23457 GCA_900618425.1 Echinostoma caproni
ATATATATATATATATATATATATATATATATATATATATGAAAGAGAGAGACTCTTTTGCGAAGCGAGTGAGTTAAGGTCTATCCCAATAATTTAACGATAAGAGTTGGTCGTGAACAACCGACATTCAAACCTGATAAGAAAACTACTCTACCAGGAAATGTTTCAGGTTCTAAGATCTTAACTTGATAGCCGATACGGGTAGAATAAGGAGGAGGAAATACGCCACAGGGATTATTAATCCATTGGATGCGGTGAAGAAAAAAGAGTATGCTATGGACCATTGGTGAGGAATTGATATAGGTTTGGAAATATTTTCAGAAATAAGTGTTTAGCATCAAGAACTTCGAACCAAATGAATTGTAAATAAAAAATGACGAATCAGCTTGTTTACAGTATATCACTATTATGCGGCTGGCTCCCTGAAAAGGATAAACCGGCTGCAGACATGATCATGAAGTTTCGTGGGAATTTGGTACGAGAGACGTCCCCAGCGTCACTCGGCGTTTTTTATTTCGAGGGCACACCTCTAGCCTGCGAACTGCAAGGCAGCAGCAAGTAATCCCTCGCCTCAGAATTGAGGAGGTTGTTGACTTTAGTTTTAAAAAGCCCGTCACATCGACCTTTGTCACGACACCGTCATTGGGCTTATGCGGCTTTTAAACAGGAGCCAGATGACCGGCCTGAAACTCACCACACCCTGGTAGTACCGCCGCTGTGTTCGCGACTGCTTATTTGACAACTGAAGTTTTCTCTGCGATTCAGTGGAACAGTTTTACAATGGAAAAAGATGATACCACCAGATTAATTCCACGGGAGGGAGGGGGTATTCGTGGAAAACGGTGAGGACTTTACTATCCGAGAAGTTTTTCAACTCCGATCTAACATTCGACACCTGACTGTCGTCCTGTTCATCGAATCTCGTTGCGCATTCGCCTTGATCGACGGAGAATCCATATGGAAAACGAACGAAAACGATGCAATTTAAACAACACTCGGAAATATCATAAGGGCCTACTATTCCTCGTCATAGGCTAGCGTGCGAGTGTAAGGTGAAGGATCATCGGAACAATCATAAAATTCAGATGAAGCAAGGACGCCCTTTATCTATCGAGTTGTTCAACTATACGATAGAACGTTTCGAGAGGCATTCGTTAGCTGTCTTCTCCGATACTCCATTAGGCTCGGACATGTGGATCTCCAACTTAGAATATGCATATCACATATCTTTTGTTGCGATGTACCAAAGAATTGTTTCCAGTGCTCGACTGCATAGATTACTTGTCTAGAAGTCCATACCCCAAAGAAAAAGTTGTTCGTTACTTCTTTGAACCTGATCGAACTCAACAGCTGACAACCAGTGAAGTAACCATCTAACATGTCTAGCCAATTAAGTGCCTCAACTCGGCGATTCTACCAACTGATCTTGCCCAAAGCGACATATCTGTCCGCAACAACCACACCAGCGGTGTATCCCTCAAGATGATTTAGATAGGAGGAGAAATAATCTTCCAGATAAATTGCGAGTCGTTCAGATCTCCATTCACCCAGTGACCACGTAGGGCTGCAAATCATGACTCCTTTGAGAAGAAGACCGGAAACGTTCGACAGTTGAACTGCGGTGATCTAATCGGGTCTACAGTACACGCTGTTGACGTTAAGACTGAATCACCGTTCGCCCAGAACTCGCCTTTAATCGTTATCAATAGGCAGCTATCGTCTGTGAAGCTGACTTACCCTCCGGCGAGAGAGTCGCATAAAATTAAAGATTAAGGTTAGTTCAATCACACTATTATATGCCAAGTTCCGGTTGACGATTATAACAGGGTTAGCGGGTGAAATGTTCACCGGACACTTGTGGTGCTACACCCAGTAGGTATGCAACCGCTACACTCGTGTCGTATTGTGCAACGCTCCTGCCAGAAGTGGTGCATCGAGCCACAAAAGACTCAAACGCAAAAAGTTTATTATTTAGGCAAGACGATTCAGCACGCCGATCGATAAGTTCCGGTCTCCGGGTATCGTACCGATGAACATAACGTACCGGATGAATGATCAACAACGTAGGTGTGCGCGCGTGTTTAAGATGCACATGAAATATTGAAATTCCATTTTACTCAAGTCCCCAAGGCGTATCAGGGCCCATCGATCGGGTCATTCATTTCTTTTTGGAGAAGAAATTTAGAAATCGGTTCAATGTAATGCCAGTGATCGTGAGATGATATCTATCAATAATGTTAGTGTCGATTACACAATATTACTGCTTTGTCTGCGTGTGTAGCAATCGTTTTTATCTCAATTATGTGTGGCAAACATCTAAATTAGTATCTCAGGCGATAGGTACATAGTGCAAAGCACGGGAGAAACGATGACATGTACTGGTGGTAGGCTCTAACAGGAGCTTTTGGAGCAACCTTTACCGGGTGACCTGAAGATCGTCCTTGAGTCATAACGAAAGCATGTATACCACACCACGATGCATGAGTAATTGCGAGCTGAAAATGAATATAGTTATTTAGCTTCATTTTGAGAAGTGTCGAATTATTTCGTCAATGATAGCACACCTCCGCCAAAGTACACCGTACCGCGGTTCAAAAACTTGGTTAAAGCTAAAACAAAAGTCACCAGTAATACGCTTTCACCCTACGGTAACCGCGTGGCACAACCACTACGAAGAAACACCCGACGAACCTCAAAAATTTTGATATTTACTACACAACTACGATATCCGACGTGTTCAATCAGCTCAACTATGATTACAACAAACAAACTCTGTTGCAAACTGAAATTTCGCGGTCGAAGCTCGTACCTCACCGAAGCGGATCTTATAAAAAGGCCAGACTTAATTGGGAAATACAGCGTTTCTTTCACACAACTAGGCCGGAGGAGGCATAATTGTATTCAAGGAGCGCTGACAAATAAACAAGAGGAAATCGTCTGTGCGTTGGACATGACTGCATGACGGGGTTTTATTTATAGGGGATGCAAAGTGGATGAACGGACGAAGAGATGCAAATAGGTTGCAACAGAATGTCCATGGTGAAAAATATTATTGTATTCTGAGCGAGCAGAGCTGAGAATTACACCAGCAATTAATGACTGTTTTTGTACGAGGACAACGTCGCCCTCTTTTCTGAATGTGAATTGTTCGTAAATTTAATTTAAAAAACGGTCTAATGCGAACGTAGTTAAAACCAGCTCATTCACCGGACCTAAACGTCGTTAACCACGTGCGTAATTTTATTTTGGTTTTAACAATAAGGAAGGTGGAATGCTAGTTACCCGATGAAAGAGCGGATGCGAAAGTGTTTACATCTCGTCCATTATTCGTTCAAATTAGTAGACGAAGAATTAGAGAAGCGAATATAGAAAAATATGGATAAAAATGTGCTACTTGTGCTGTTCTTAGTAAAACGACACTGGACAGTTTACTTTTTACTTTACTTTCACATTGAACCAGATTGATGAGTACTTTGTGGTGGTTTTTATTGCCAATCCTAAGTGTTAGATAAACCGATAAACTGCCACTTTTCAAGACGGTGGTTAGCTTTCTACATATGCTTGCTGTCCAGAAAACGGTTTAGCAGAATTGAAAGATTAGAATGCAGGAAAATAAAATTGTTCAGCAACGAACAAGTAGACACTGACCGCGAGCACAACAAACGACAACTCAGTACACGAATATATTTCGACTTACGCGAATCTCATCCATGAAAGGAATATAGAGTCTCGGTGATATGGCCTCCAAAAGTGCAGTGGTGCCCGATGTTGATGCCCCATAGGTCTCATCATTAGCCTTATGGTCATCATCATCATCATGTTGCACCACGACATCCAAGCTCTGAAGAGCCCAGTGACAATCACAAGGTAGAGCACGACCGGAGGATGCTCGACGACCTGTGGCGGATCGTATCCAGACAGTATGGGCACAAATTTGGGCGGGTGAACAGGCAGGACAATCGGCCAATGGACCACCGCCAATTTTTACAGCCAGAAGAGGATGAATCGAAGGGGAACTGGAGTCCTGCTTACAAAAGAAGAATATGGATAATAACGAGCAACTGCACATAGATAAGAAGAGAGAAGATAGTCACAATAAGGAAGGCAAGCTCAGAGCTATTTGTCACTTTTTCATTACATTAGAGCTCACACGTGTCTGGGTTCGACTGTGGGCCGAACAGAGCACAGTACAGCATGCTTTGTCAAACAATGACTTTAACCCAGGCTAATTTATTATTTTCATTTTCAAAATATCATCAACTAATTCAATAAGGGTCACTCAAGAAGAACAAACAAAATTCGGGGAATTATAAATAATAATAATACATACGAAAGGATGAAGGGTTATTTATATTGTCAGTGATCATGAAAAAACAGTCTTTGACAAAAAAAATAAACTAAAAGCCTGGAGAATAACTTAATATTGCTGATCAAACACTTTACAAAGGGTAGTAGTACTTATCTTGAACTCAGAAACACCATGTTGTGATAGGTCTGGTTGTCTAGTTGAGGAACACAAGCATTTGCGCGCCGCTTCTGTGACGCAGAATATAATTTGCTGGTTTGAGTGAACCGAAAACGGGACAAACGAATACCTCCAACTTGAAGTTTTCCCATTTGTATTTGACGGGGCTTGTTTGCTAGCAAGCTAGCTAGCACTGATCAAGTTCGTGGCTGCATTCACCTCACAGCACTCGGGATTAGAAATGACAGTCATTGTGATCAGAGCCAATGTCTAATTAATTTTCCGATAGATGTACGAAACAACCAATCAGGCGTATGTGAATGACCACAAAACAAAAACACGACAGAACTGCAACCACTGATTCGCCCGTATGAAACTGACAATGACGAAGATTGAAACCGAATGAAAACTGGAATGGCATTAGACGACAGAAAGCCATTTATTGTGTCATCGTGATGGTAAAAACATTCACTGCTTGACTGGCACTTATCGCAATCATAACAAATTGACAGTGTGTGTCCAGTTGGGGGACACACAAGCAGGGAACCTGTGGTTATGTTCATTCAGTTTTAAATATCTCTTTCCTGAGAGACTGAGGGAAAGTCTGTTTCGGTTATTCACAGTCCTATTGAATTCGTGATGGACTAGCACGAACAGTGTTGATATACAGCAAATGGGGGAGCGTCGAAAAGTCCAGGAAAATTTCCAACCCGAGGGGAATGACGAAAAAATGTTCACCACGAATGCGGATTTTCGGTAGTTAGTGAATAAATCAACAATTATAACAACTAATAACAGATTGAAAATAATGCGAAAATTCCAATAGTTGGTAGAGAACAAAATTCATGATTTTCCTAAATTGTTCCAAACATTCAGATACGGACGGATTACGCAACAGATCAATGGGAAATAAATTGGATTTTTACTCTATCTACTGGACAATGAAATAGACGATGTGGTAAATAGCGCTACTGAAAATGGACGTTTCATATCAGTCATTGAAGATAATAAAATAAAACGGAATAAGCGAGTGCAAACAAGAGGGATGGAAACAATTTTCGTACGCGAACAGACGAACACAACCTCACTATAGAAAGGTGAATTATGTAATCAGTATAAAAGCATAAGTGGGAGTGGAGAAAGACAATCATATCATTTCTACGTGTTAGTGCGAAAATTGAAAACTTTCACCCGGCAGAAAAAAAATTGATCACCTGAAATAGTACAGAAGCATTTGGACAAAATACACAAATGAAAGAACTGGATGGATTAAAGATACACCGAAAACGTACGTGTAACCGACATTCGCCTGTCTTGTTGAATGAATATGGGAAATACTAAGGTACGGTTCTTTCAAAGAGCGAAGTGCGCATACTTTACCAACACACGCTAACAGCAGTTAAACCCGGGAATCGATCTTGCTTCTGTGGTTCGTGTGTGATAGTGGCCTACTTAGTACCGGCCAGATTCATATTAGAAATAGACGGGAAACGAATATTGTGGGATTGAACATGGGCAAATAACTTAGTGAGTCAAAAGCACAGGCAAAAAAGGCAAGAAAGAACGGAAACGATGCCTGTTATCTTTCTTGTTTTGTATGTGTCAACAAATCGTACGTTTCGAGAGAATGATAGATGGCACGCATGATTTTCATCTTTCCTTTTCTGATTTAAACAACCAGCATCGTCATCACCAACGAGGGCTTCAAATGGGAATAACCGGCGGGGATAAACAGAAATACCTACCATTGGACCGAACTGACAGAAACGTTCACGAGCATAATTCATGGATTGTTTTTTTTTAGAGAAGAAAACAGAATCTCAAGGGGAATGTTACCAGCTGAAATATGTTCCTCGTTAATTCTTAAAGGCACCGGAATATGGTCAACCATATTCCTATCGGTTAACGATGTTATGCATTTCCGCATGACGGCTCATTTCGGTGTACGTTCCACAAATCTTCACATGGTCAAGGATGCTTTTGCTTTGTGTTTGCAATAATTGTATACCGGTGCGTAAAATTTATGGAAAATGGAGGCGTTCCACAACCGGTCTAGTTAAACAACCAAGGCTCTTGTTTAACCAAACAAAACTCTCTGGAAAACCTGCTGGATAGATTTATTCGATTGGCTCATCGTTGGCACAAATCGGAGGAGTAAACCGTGAAGCGCACTACGGAAAGCTCTCGATCTCTAAGTTATTGATTTTCAGCCCCACATCGCAGGCAAGGGAGGTTACAACAATCAGATTAGATTAGAGGCTAAATCGGATGTTTCCTAGGATGACGATTTCCTCAGTGGGTCCTAAATCGACTGGGGAAATGTCAGCTGCACACATCCGCAGTGAATGAGCGCATTAGCCAACCAATTATGTAATTCGCTCCCGTTTGTTGGGACTGAATTCACTGAGTCTGGCAAGACAGTGCTAGGAACAAAGTACATAACTGGCGAATGTTAACCTATACTGGAGCTACCTCGGGTAGTCAGTATGAGTTCAATTCCGGAATAATACCCTGCAAAAATGAGATCTATTAATTTGGATTCAGCTATTTTCAATTCAGTTTTGTGTTTTATTTTTTTAACGATTTTAATTCCTGATGAAAATGTGCAGAATACTGCTTGTGCGTTTACAACGTTTAATTGTTTAATTGATAGTTCTATCCATTCAACCCACACACCGTACAAGACGTTACAGTGAGCGGAATAGTAATGATTATTCAAGTATGTTTTCATCTCTGAATTACGGAGAAATTAGTCACCACAGAATTCCATTATCTCAATCGTTAGATCTACCATATTGCCGAATGTTTGAATGAGTTTTGATGTAGACACGCTATTCATTATTATGGGGTGAACACCCAATAAAGTCAAATGTGCGGTGAAGCAAACCAAAAAAATTGTTGTTCTTGGATTTTCGTTTCCTGCAACTATTTCTTTTCCACACTGTTTTCCTCTGTACCCCAAGCCAATCGTTTATTATTGTTTTCCTGTTAGCGCCATGCCTGTTCGCAAGCCGATCAAATATATGATATTGATTTAGCATATCGTCATAACTAGAAGAAAATTTCCGAAATATCTTAGTGTGCGATATGCTTTTTCATTCATTTTTGCCAGTGAATCGCATTGGTTGACATTCGAGAAATGTGAATGCAGTTAAACACCGGGGTTCTAAACTAACCGTTTTCTTGTTGGCAAACACTGTGTTGTCTTCTTCCTGTCATTTACTGCGGGTAGACAGTAATTAACTGATTCTGCATCATTCCTACAAATACTGATCACAACTGTTAAATTGTTTCCGTCTAACGTGACCCAATCGTGGAGTTTGTAGGCAAATTTGTTTAGCAACTGTTCCAATCCGATAAACAGTTCACTTTCTATCCAATTTTCCCTGCAAAAGATGTTTTACGTGATAAAACTGTATCTTATCTGGTAGATAGTTACTCAACGATATCACGGAATATCATAAACCGCGTCTGAAAATAAGGCACATGTAATATATCGGGTTAGAAATGCAGACTATCGTTATCCAAGCATCAATGCGTGCGAAGCCTTGCATTGGGATCATGGGATAAGCACTGCCAAAGATGGGAGGAGAAAACGGGGTAATTACATATTCTGACGGATAAAAAACACATTACTTAGTACGTCACCAGATTGATTTCCGTCGAGTAAGTTAATGATAGTTAGGTGACCGGTAGCGATACTGTTGATCTAGCGTGAAGGCACAAAATTACTCAAAACGCAGACGTATATAACTATGGAATCCGTGGACTCATACTTAGCTGGATCGAGGAGTTTCTTCGACTACGTACCATGCCAGTTCGTGTTTCCGATTCACTTTCTAATCCAATACATGCCAACCGTGGGGTCTCACAGGGATCTGTGCTAGAACCACGTCTTTTCCTCTCCTTTATAAGTGATCTTCCAGGCGTCCTCGGACCATAAACTCTGCTGTTTGCGGACGATGCCAAAATATGGAGGACAATAGCAAAATAAGAAGATTCATTTGATCTCCAGAATTCCCTTGACGAAGCCCACAGATGGTCTGTCTCCGATGGCATGGAATTAACGATACCAAATGCAATGGTCGTTTTTCCTACACTCTAGGACACGAACCTCTGCCTCATGCTCCATCCGAGAATGGTTCTGAGAGTATTCATTCGCACAGACTTGAGTTGCTCCAGAAACTGTTCGAGGGCATCGTCCATCGCGGTAAAACAGGTTGGACTGGTTAAACGTGTTTTTGGATCGTTTGAGTCGGCTTTGTTCCCACGTCTGTTAGTCACATATATCCGTCCATATACTGACTACTCAATTCAGACCTAGAACCCATGGATGCAGCGAGATCGGAAGGTGCTCGAACACCCGTAGAGAATTGTTACTAAGATGGTCAAAGGTCTACATTCCAAGACCTATGGCGAAAGATTACAGCTATTGGTGCTCTACTCGTCTCAATATCGTCAAATCAGAGGTGATATGATCTTACTGTATCGGATTTTCCAATAGCCCAACCATTCATATAGATCTCTTTTGGTTCTATCAACCAATGTTCATCTCAGAGGGCATCCACTGAAGTTGGCACTCCAAAAGAGCCGTCTCGACTGCTGACGCCATTCGTTTTCAGTCAGTGTGCAGTACATGAAACTCTCTACCACCTCACGTGGTCTGCGCACCGACAGAAGTATCTTTAAAGCGTCAGCTTGGTGATGCTCTGGCAAACATCATGTTTCAGCACCCAACTACATAATATATTATCCTGTGATTGTCACAAACATTATAATACTCTTTTAAGTGCATGCACTAACTGTGATCTCGTTAATCGTGTTTCGAACCCAAAGTGTAACCACCCTATGGGATTTGATAAGCGAAGTCTCTGTGAAGTTTTCGTGTAATAAAAATTTGAATTTGGATAGGTCTTCGCTACGTACTTCAAGTTTCTATTTGGTCTGCCCCTCTCTTTTGGACTCTTTGATGGGGGTTGCGTAACCAATATGCTCTGCGATACTCAGGGGATTGGTTTCAATGAAAAACAGGCAATCTGACTGCCGCNTAGGCGTAGAGTTTCGGGTAATCGAGGTCGTTCACTGGAGCAGGTAGTTGATTTTCATAGATTAGCGTAATCTACGCTGGTTGGTACATGTGCTAGGCATGTCACCAGATAGGTTGCTACGGCGAGCGATGTTTTCCAAGGCAGGTAGCGGCTGGAAAAAGGTCAAGAGAAGTCAAACTAAGACCTGGCATGAGGGTATGAAAACCCTGACCAGGAGGCTGGCTCACATAGGCCCCGTTAGGCTCCCTGGCTGGGGACCCAGTGATCATGGTCACCGATAGTTAGAGGCACGGAGCGATATGGCTGGGTGTCGCAAACAGTGGCGCTAGTGCATCTACTCATTAATCTTGTAACTTCAGTATACGTAAATGCGTTCGTTATCTTTCGCTCGAATCTGCTCTCAATATTCTAATCATCACTCTTCTGTTTTATCCAAATGAGCAACCAAAACCGGCGCACGAAAGTGCATGGCCAATGGTTGCAAGAACTGAACTGAACTAAATCTGACTGCCGATTGCAACACCCACAACATAGGTGACAGGTCGACCTAGATCATTATATTCCAACATTTATCTCTCCGAATTTAATGCCCATACGCACGCACGTGGCAGCATATTTACAGAGAGAGAGCGAGAGAGCACTGATGAACCAGTTAGACGCAATGCGTGACATTTAAACCAATCTTCTTCGGTTGTCCAAAATCTAATGATAGGATTCAGACGAGAACAATGATGAGT
>UZAN01040658.1:40530-54769 GCA_900618425.1 Echinostoma caproni
ATATATAGTGTGGGTGTGGGTGCGTAATGGCATGATTAAGTCACACTGGAAACGAGCTTATTCGCCAATTCATTTTCTCATATTGTAGCTCGGGTGAAATGAATTCCATTTCGCCGGTTCCCCGAACTTGGCAATTTGTTGGCAAACGTTTCATCGCGGCCAAGTTGACATCATCAGTGCTTATGAAGTGAAGCGAAGATGAATTCACCTCGGATAATGATGAAACGTTTGCAAACCAAATGCCAAGCTCGGTGAATATGGGAAAATGAAGATTTGATAATTCGCTGACAGCTGACGTTTCAACATTGGTGAAACCCTGTAATATTGTATATTCAGGTTACATCATGTACGGTTCTATTTCACGAAATCCATCAGACACTTCTCATTTTTGATCATGAAACGATTCGATTGTGAAAATACCCTATGGGACTAAAGAGAAATGAGTGTGCAAGTGAGTATCAAAATAAACGTTTGATTTTGATATTACTGTGCAGTTGAAATTTAGTAATAGACCGCCATCTAAAAATTTCTAGTGATTTATAATACCGTTCAAACTATCATTTTAATTGAATATTATTTAAGACTTTTCGGGCTGAAATTAAGCTTTAACCACCCATCTGTAGCAGCAACGATTACCGAGCCTATGGATAGGCTTATTATCAAAAGGCGAAGATTGGCTTAATTCGTTTGATCAAGTCAACTGAGCTGAAAAAGGGCTCGCCAAACCAGCACAGTCTCGCGGAAAGCGGCTATGAAATAAGAATCAGCAATAAGGTCGAAAAAGTTACGAAATTTGTTTTTCTAAACCACGGAAAAAGGTTGATATTGAGTAAAGACAACACCCGTAATCACGAACATATCCTACGACAGGTGTGACACCTACAGTATCAGTTCATGAAGTACACAGGCAATTAGTAAATTTGGTGGATTTTTCGGATATATCCGGTTGCTTGTTCAGTTCGGGTTTATCACCCACGGGTGTTTGCGTGCACGTGTGCCAGTACACCGATTGATTGATCATCCCCACTGGTGCGAGGGTGTGTGCCGACCTGCTACTTTACACAAGCGGAACTTGACATGGTGTGTAGAAGTGCAACTAACAGTGCTTGTGATAGATACGAGCAGTGTAGGACAAGACTGGGGTTGGGTGAAGTGGGAGGGAAAAAGAGGAGGAAGAGGAGAAAGGAACACAGAGCAATCTGTCTGTGAATGCTGAACGGTAACAAGTAGAACAAAGTTTTGGTCACCTTGTTCGGAACAAGAATAAGGGGGAAGAGTTGAAGTGAACTATTCAAAAGAGATGAATGTATTTATACGGAATCCTTGAATGATAAAATGCTAATGCAAATACTGAGACCAACGCCTCGAACTTGCTATGCCGAGGTGAACAAAGCGGAAGGGTGTTTGATTCAAGAACAGATGTACGGATTAGTTTAGGCGTCCGGCTGGTGATGTAAGGCAGTGCACACAACTATGACATTCCATGGATGGAAACAAAAGAATCCGGTGAAGTTATGAAATGAACACGATGCTGACGACATAAATCACAAATAGACCATGCAACAACAAAAAAGATTATATTTGAATGTTTAAATGACATGGGAAACTCTTTTTCAGTCAGTTAAGTACCATAGGATACCCCACCAGCAGTTAGTCATCGACCGGAATACAGGTCGAACGTAGAACCACACACCAGCATAAGCGGAATAGATGGATGCAGGTATAAAGTAATAACAGTATTGTGTTTAGACAAATGTGACCGATCGGACAAGTTCATTAGACAAGAGAGATTATTTTCAGTCTGGACAACTGCCGTTCAGCGCAAATGGGATTGACGACCGTTTGCTTCGGTTGATGTGCAACACGACCGCAACAACCGTCAATCTAACGAGTGAATGAGGTGCTTGAAATTGTCATTGCCTTACTTAACGGAAGTTTCTTATTACACACACCTGTGTGATGAACAACAGACGGAGTGAAAAAAAACAGTCACGAAGACCTGCTGTCCGGTGATGGAAACCGGTAACCTAAGCCCCGGGGGTTGAAGTGGTGAACCACATAAGGTCCCGTTAGCAGCAAAGCTGCCTACCACCAAAGTTGGGTGGCAGTGTCGGGGCTCGAACCTCGAACCACAAGGTTCGAAGCACGCCGATGACACCGAGTAAACCACTGCGCCACCACCAATCTGATATTTGTTACAAAAGGAAATCTGTCCATAGTTTGCAAGTGGACGGAATACTATTAAATGAACCTAGAGAATAACAGCCGTACGGTGAACCGCGGAGGCCTCCGAAGAAAGTGACCACTCAACCAAACTGCCTGCCTTCGTGTGTGCGATTTGTCATAATCTAGAACAGATATTGTAATGAATTCTTATTTAGTCCTAACTTAGACATCTGTTCGTTTCATAGGTTGCGTAAAACTACGAGACAATTCGCGAAGTGGAAACGAGAACAAAAGTTAAAAGGTTAACCCGAAATAGGGTGAATTAGTGGGGTTGAGTTGACTTCAAAATGTTCCATTCGACCTCTGTAGGTAAACCAATATGTCACCGTTGAGCGGTGCTTTATTAACTCAGCAAACACACTGCACCGATTAGTTTGGCCAATTTATTCCGTTCATAAATACATCTAAACACCAACGAAGGAAAAGCACATACCAGTGACGGAAAAGCTAGAGACCATATTCAGGTGTGTACAAAGTATGTCCTGGAAATTTAACTGTTTTAATGGCCATCGATTCCGGCGAAGACAACAGAAGATAAAACGAACAATTAATTTGGATAGATGGAGCAAAATGCATGCAAATTCGACGCGATTTCGTGACAAATCACACAGGAATCAAATCAACCAGGACCACGCGAATTAATCGTTTCGTTCTGCAATTATTGCCTGGCACGAAACACGATATCGTTGAGGTTACTTATTTGTGCTTTTAAATTTTAAACGCGCACCTTTTGGAACGAAAGAACAGGCCATGTAAACCACGGAATACGCACGGGGGGGGGGGGGAGAAAGTGTTCACGAGAAGAATTTCAAAAGTAAAACGAAACCGCATCTAAATCGAACCAAGTGCTTGAAAATTAATCAGAACGATTTCAAATACAAATCTAAAAAATTTACGAATTTTCGTGAAATGAAACCTCTCATATATTCGTACCGGTTGATCTCCTGCGGTCACCCAAGTGACCTTGTTCTAGTTCCAAACGTAATTCCGCCCAGCACAAAAGCGCTGCCAATATTTCGCACTCGGGGGCCTGAAACAGATTTATTGAAATAGGAAGATTATAAAGTGCAATAAGGTCATCAGTTAACAATAATACGACCGAAATAAGGTACAGTTTTCAAACCACTTACGGGGAAGATTGTTCAACGGAAATTGGATGTGTGCAGAATGTATATCTAAACCAATCGGAATGGACAAGAATTAGGAGTATCCTACATCGAATGAACCATTTGAACGACCACTATCACAGTGAACAAGGCAGGCATGAAAAAAACCCAGATGAAACCAAGTCCTGTGTTCATCCGACAGTGATCAGCAATGCCAATGAAGTTTCTCGGACATAATTTTGTATCACATGAACAGCTCCTGAATGTCCAAATTATCGGAATCAATAAATCTCTCATAAAATGGGAGGTAAGAGAAACTCGATGGCATATTCTTAAGTGAAGATAAGATGAAACTGGGAAGAATGGCTAATGAAGTGGACTATTCGGAATGACTCAAACAACACCTAAAATGAAAAAGAAATGAATTAAATTTATGCTCATGTCAATATCGCGGTTCCGATTCGACTCTGATACAAGCTGGAAGACCGTGCTCCGAAAAATTAGGATACGACGAAACGAAATTATTAAGCAGGTTTGAAAATGTGTTCTAATAAATCGTGCACTGACGATGCACTGAAAATATAAATGAATCGAATCAAAGAGCTTTTCAACCTATACTCAAATTTTCTGCTAAGACGATTTTTTGATATCAATAACTCTTACCAAAACACTGTCTCATCAGGTAACTTGAACATCGGGAGTTTCGTAGATTGACTACATATTGCCCCAGATGCGTATTTATGAACAATCTTGAACTACTCACAAAAGCGACAAAGACCACATACAACTATCTGACTTCATCTGGTTGGAAGAGCCCAAAAGTTGGTTGTTGGCTAGTTTGCATAGTCGTGAACATAATTTTACGCTACAATTTTCAGCTCGTTCATCAAATATAATGCTTTCACTTGGACGCTAGGGAAGTGAAAACCCACTGTGCATTATAAAAAATTTAATAACCTTGGGCAGAAAAACTCGATTCTTTCATTATTTAGCACTCAAATAAAGACCGATCAAAATCTGCTGCACAACCAGTTTGTAGTTCATTCATGAAAGTTACTCCAAGACAGGATCAGCGAAATCACATCTACCTTCTTATAAACGTAACTTGACTTTCTTTCTATTTATTGGATATACACTAATACAGTTAATTATTAGCAACAACTATCTGGAGAAAACAGAAAATGAGAATAACGGGCAGTGCTGATGGGGTTCGAACAACACACACAACCTCCTAGCCATCATTGTCTGCATAAACCACTGTTTCAAATGAGGCATAATGTATAAAACAATCTCGATATTTTGGAGGCATTAGCAGCTATAACTAAACATGCAGCTCACGTTAGTAATTAAAGGCTTTTAACGAGTACATATGACGATGACGAAAAAAATTAGCTCATATAGCTTTCAAATTAACAGTTCTTGGAACTACAACTATGGTTTTCGCCGCCAATCAACGTCTTCCGTTCAATGCTCGAATTCAACGAATAAGATCAGTAAAAAGGATACTACTTAATAGTTGCTCGGCGATCCAGCGCTAAGAAGTAGGCATGGTAATAGCAAATTGATTATTTTACGGCAGCCATCCGCGAAAGGAAAAGGATTTGATACTAAAATCTCACCCATTTTGACAAAGGCAGACATAGTGCAAATTCACGTGTTCACGATGTGGTTTCCGTATACGATGGTTTCATTGGGCATGCCCAGTAGTGTGATTGATGACGGCGAAAATGCATGAGGGTTAACGTGTGCGCGCGTGTATAATGGATTGATCGATAAACCTGACCTCAGTCGAAAAGTGCGGATTGATGAAACCGATCCATACAGATTTGTCTAAAATGTTTAAAATTGGACATAATTAAATTTTAGGCACGACTCGAAAACTGCAGTCACGTATGGGATGGAGCTCCGTATTCCGCTCTTTCTCTCCTCGACCGTGTTCAAGGTAAGGCCATCCGATTGATCGACAAACCGTCTTCAACTTCTAACCTGCAAGTGCTTTGCCATCGCCGCGCAGTTACTTCGTTCTCTTTTTTATCGTTATTATTGTGGTTTCCGCTCTTCCGAACTCGCTTTAGCGGCTCCCATTCCACTAACCTTCTCTCGTCCATCTCGNGGCAGGTAGGCCCTCATCAGGTTTCTGTCCCCCATATCGAACTTCTATTTTTCAATCTTCTTTATCTCCCTAGGATTGCAAAATTAAGCAACACCCTTTCCATCTCCATGTTACAAAGTTCTTATAATCTTACTCTTTTCAAAAGCAGGATTAACAAATTGATTATCGTTAGAATGTTCCCCCGCATACCTTCTTCTTTACAGTATGTCATTGAGAACAGGGTTTGCCGCTTTTGCTGTAAATCACTTCTTGTGTAATAAAGAAAAGAAAATAGACACAGGAAACAAGAAAACTGAATGCACACAAACCAGATACGACCCACGGAAAACTACGCTTATAGGTTTGATAGCACAACTTCCCGATCGAGTAGTACATGACAAACTGGATTATATAGAACGTAAAAAAAGATAACTCCATGTTACAAGTGATGCTCGATTCAGTATCACGGATCCAGAGGACAACTATGTCCAATTGTGCAAAATTGTAGTTTTCAGCTCAATAATCCATGACGGGTTTTTCAGGTTAACATATTTGCTCATTATGTGCGCAGTTCAAAGGACGACTCCTCACTGTCGCACACACGCACGCACGCGCGTAGAAGATAGTGAGAAATCAACAGAATATGGAGTGAGAGAGCTCAGCATATGCGCATACGCAAATGCAGATAACAAATAATATGCCATTGGAAACAACGGACTAAAAAACAGATCTGATGTGTCGAGGAAATAGCTGGGCCGATCGCATGTTATACAGAGCACATAAACAGAGCTACTAACTGTGAATCTGGGCAACTGCAGTAACAAGCATATCGATTTCTTGACCAAAGACCAGCGCGCGCGCAATCAACAAACAAATTATGGCAAATAGAACACAGCTTCCGTTGAGAAAAGCTACTCGCTACTGAACGCTAGACCTGCGCAATCCAGTGAGTGTATGTGTGTATGTGTGTAATTAATCGCGGACTATCAGATTGGTATATCTAACGCCACACGAGAGAATGGTGAAGACATCTTAAGGTATTAGTTCTATTTACTGCGTTTGGTCGATCAAAACGCCACCGATCGTGGGAATGAGCAGAAACGAGTTACATTCAACGAAAACAAAATCGTAGCACAGGCAATAATGAATGGGTGCCAGTGCTAAGTGTTTGATCAAGAATCCACACTATGACGATCGCATCCCCTACGCATCCTGTTCAAACACAACCACAAAAGTAAATGTTATGATAAATTGAAATAGTGTGGAACACAAAAAATAAGGGTAATAAACACATGCATTAACACGCAAAAATACATACATATTATATCATTATAAATATATTATTATATTATATATCATACGCATCTTATTCCAGACTTTGTGCCAAACAACTCAAGGATAAGTGATCATTAAAACAAAGAAACCAGCCGTTGAGAAATTCACATCGGGAACCTCCGGGTAGGCAAAACCTGACCAGCAAGGCAGTGGGGTGGTGTGTAAAAACCACAATCCATTAGGGACTGGTTTCCACTTCATCGGATCATATACACTTTGGACGGGGCCAAATGTACAAAGTACGAAATAAACCTCGATAGCCAATCGAGCCGATGACTATATCCAAAACCAGTAAGGTGTAAGTATGGTTCGTAAGTATCTACTTGGCTGGTTTGAAATTGGGATCTTTGAACAACTCCCCTAAAGCACCGCTACCAGAAGAAAAAGTGATTGGGGCTTTCTCTTTGAATAACTGTAAACGAGCTTGTCCGGCATGCTGTTGCTGTCCTCAATGTGTTCTGTGGGACTAGTGAAACGTTTAAAATGCATATGTATGATAAAACCGACAATGCTAGTGATCCGGGATTATCCTCACTTCCGCTTGGGTCTTTTTACGGGAAGATTACTATTTCCAGGGCAACGTTTACGCGTTTCCTGACAGAATACACCCTGAGGGCTTGAATATAAAAACAACAAGACCAAGTTAGCTTTTATTAAATCATTCATTTCCTCGGGACAGGCGTGTCAGTAGAATGCAAAAATGTTATGATCTGCGTTTTACAATTATACGGTAACACATACATACAGTCTCTGTCTGCATTGCTAATAATTTTGGAATCACTGATCGATCCTGGTGTTGTAACTCTGCATAAATACTGTCCACCGAATTTTCCTAACAAATCCTGTTACTGCTCCACTGACATTGCAAATCCTGCGCAGCACCCGAACGAACGTAGTCCTAGTTTCATAGGTTGATGCAAGTTGTGATTCATTTCTAGTCCGCTGATCAGCCATTGTGTCTGTCTCAGATTGGGTCACAGTGCGGATCAGTGGCTAACTTTGAGAATATCTTATTTCCGCATGCGGAGAGCTTTTGATGCTGGGATGAAACAACGGGCATGTTATACTGCGCTCTGGTGCAAGACTACTCACACAAATTGGTTGATTCTTGTCAGTAAGAGCATTAATATTGGTTTGTATGGAGGTGGCGAGACCCGAACACAAAAACAGCTATACATACAAGTCAAGTCTGCGAATCAGCATTGACTTAGTCAATGGGAATATAATTCATGGATCGGTTCTCGCCTCTGAGATCATTTCATGCGATCAGTGGCTTCTGGATCGAAGTATTTTATATCATACCATTGTAATCAAACATCTATTTATTGTCCATTCAAGCTGCGGCTTCCATGTATGTATATTCCACCGCTAAAATGTCGTGAAACTACCCTGTAATTGTTTTGTTCGTTCAAGGATTCAACCACCCCGCACATCTACCAGTACCACTGAGATTTGGGTCAGTATATCACTTAGCTATTGCATCGACGACGACCACGACAACAACAACAACAAAGTGTGATCTGATCCTAGCAGCTGCACAAACCCAGACAAGCGTGCATTTGTTGCTCTCCGTGTATACCCGATTTCATTGTATTCTTGCATGTGTATGGATGTATACACTGTCATCTCTTTGGGTTAGTTGTGTTCACTGTCCGTTGGTGGCTTAGCAACGGACCATGGTCAATGTCTACGGTTTACACACCAAATCCTTCTTCGGATAACAAAGCAACACGGCTACTGGGGCTTGATCCACCGGAAATTTACTAAAAACCAAATACGTGCACGACACGTGCTGGATAGCTACCAACAATTGCACTTTGGAAACGAACAATGACCAACATATTTGGTAGCGTAATAATAATATTTGACGACAGCTTACACTTCGTAACGTCCAATCACAGAAAAAAGCCTCACGAATGAATCGGAAGTGTTACCGGTGTGATCTGAAATTTTAACACCAATACTGTGCTCAATGCTTTTTCCCTGAAAGTGGATCGAATTGAAGATTATTTGGTTTCATCCAATGCAAACCCGCGGACAATGTCTATGTGTTTATCAGACCCGTAGTTTTTATTGTCGATACCAAATACACCACGTGTTATTCTATAGTATCCTCATAGAAAGGTGACTGTGGCAGAACTCTTTGTCCAATATCGATTGCATATTGACTAATGAAGAGCTGAGTTTTTGGTGGAAAGAGTGGTAATTAGGTCACATTTCGTTGCTCATCGTAAAGCGTTTATTGCAATTTCGAGGAGCAGACTGATTTTGATTTGATATTTAATGTTACGCAATGGCATGTGCATTTGTCCGTTGGCCGAGACATTGAGTCCGAACGCTCACGACTATCCGCCAAAAAAATGTAAAGGGATGGTTAAGAAGACGTGAATGTTACGGAACATTTCACGTCTCAAGAGGGTCCGGACACAAACTCTATTAACACGACACTTAAGAGGAAGAACCAGTGAAGAGAATTGCAGCATAAATCACATTTACATTCAGAACCATAGGATGCAGGCCCCCATTTTCCAGCTTTCTATCCGTTTCTTTCCTTTTTTCACTGAAATAAAACTCAGAGAAAACAAACCGTAACTCCCGTTTTATTCTTCTGATACCGTAGTAATTCCCTGCTTTTGTTCGGCCCGAATGAATGGGGCTATGGGATATCAGTTACCAACACGTGACAAGTGAGACGAGCGACGTATAAATGATCCCGAAGGACGCTTCTGTTCTAGTGATCAATACCAACAGTACTATCATCGTCGTTATCTGTGGGGATACCTACTATTTCCATACCGTTCGTTGGTGATTCGGGTTGCATATTTTGCAATCAGAGTGATGATCATGTTTTCAATACGAATGAAAAACTTTTGAACGATACATGTGCTAATGAGCCGGACCACTCGCACTAAGGTAGAGAATAGCAAATCAAAGATACAACATCAAAAAGCGAAACACCATGTGCCCCACCCACGCCAGATACGGTTTTTGTTGGTGAGCTGAGGCAACGCTACTGTTGCTTCTGCTGTTGCAGATGTTTTAATCAGTACACATCAGTGGGGATCCTACAGTCTAACCGAAATGTTCAAAACAGAATACTAGTGTTTTTATGTCGTAGGAAAGAACAAACAGAGAACGACACCGTGCTCTTTTATTATCCGAACGTGCTGGGGCGCGTTAACGACAATTCATGCAAACGAAACTTTCTTCTGGACAGAAGCAGCAGCAGCAGCAACGCAAATATGGTTATATAAAAGAAGAGTATAGTGACAGTAGTTTCAGTTTACACAACCATTAACCATGCACTATCGTGCGCCGATTTTGGTTGCTCTATTTTGGCTGCCCATTTGGATGAACATTAGAAGAAAGGCAGGAAAGACTGAAAGTATGACCAAAAAGAAAATTAAGAATTTCAGTGAACTAATGTTGCAGAGAAATTGACAAGATGCACGAACGCCACCGTTTACGACACTCAGTCATATCACTGAGTGTCCCAATCACGGGGTTACATTTTCAAACTACAGGTTGCCAAAAACTAGCACTTAACAAAACCAAACTGCCAGCAAGACAATCAGCACTACTAAGACCAGGATTATTTCCTTCTCGTTGAGTCCCGTAGGATGAACCTCCCAGGTATATCACACAACTCTGATGAATTGATGTTGCAGCACAATTCATCTACGGTGTATGTTTTCATAGGAAGGCTCGTCCGACGGGACTTGGTGAAGAGCAAACAATATTAGTCTCAGAAAAGCGTACTATTGTTACCGGAATTCAGTAGCTTTATTTTGATGATGTCCTGTTTGATTTTAGTAATCTGTGAAGTGAAAAAGGTGCAGCAGTAGAGAACCGACAGTCAGGAAGCTCTGTTCCTCAAAAACACTCACCCCTTCTAAATAAACCCTAGTCCTGAGGTAGCACACTGTCAGCTTGAAATGTGTGAATCTGGTCAACCGTAGTGGTACGGTCTACTGTTGCATGAGTGGAAACCACGAAATTTATCATTATGGATGTTAGTCACAGGGTTTATTTCGAGCAGTTTGATACCCACACGTTTGTTTGCTCTTTTGAGTTCATGTGGCACCCACAAAAGCAAAGGTAATCTGACGTACAATCGGAATGTGGGAATTCAGGTATTTCGGTCTTTCAAGACGGACGGTGGGGTGGATTCAAAAGTATAGGTGATTATAAACCACGGTCAGAGAGAAGAAGACTATACAAAGGTGATCTAAGGGCTCTCATAAGCTCATTTAGAGCCAGAAAATCTAATTGGTTCTATTCAGTAGCTGTGATTGTTATCCCTCAGGTCACCCAGCCGTAATTCTCACTGGTTCTTACCAACTTGACGAAGATAGACCGATGCAGGAGGCTCGTTGCTGTTTCCGTACTGATTGAACGTCACAGAAAGATGTATTTCGAGTAATCTATGACATTTGAGTGGAGTGAAACATTTGGACGGAAATATCAGAATTTGCATCACTTGAGCATGACTTTTAGAGCGCTTGGAAAAATACGGAAGTATTAAATGATTTGAGCACAACAATAATGAAGCATAATGGATGAGTGTATATCTGGGGAGTCATCTGGTGGGGAAAATCGGAGCAAGCTGGTATCTCTAGACGGCATCGTTAATAATGAAGTCTATCTGGAAAACCGGATCCAACACATCTATAAACTGATTTCTAAAAGGGATACAAGCTTGAATATCGTTCCTTTGTCGTACACGAGTTTCATGCGCATCACAGAGAGCACCCTGTGGTTACCTCTATAACACTATTTCAATTCGGACGAATATTCACAGGATCAGCTGGGAAAAAATTGGAACTGATTTCTAAGGCATTGATAACTGATTTAAAGAGGAAGTAGAACCATACGACACAAGGTTCGGTAGATAGCGGGCATTCAGGAAACCTAATGTGGTGTATGTGAGCAAGTTTCCTGGTCAGGGTTTTCATGCTATCATGCGAGGTCGGAGTTTGGCTACTTTTCATCTTTTCCTTCCAACAACTCCCTCGGAAAACAGCACGCACCATGGCAATCGATTTGGTGACATGCGCAGCACATGTGCCAATTAACGCCTTTGAAGATCGACTATTTCCTCCAGTGGACGATAGTGGTTACCAAAAACTCTGCGCTTAACCTCAGCATCGCTCATCCAGTTGCCGCACCAGACTCGTGCAATGTGACATATACAGCGTTGTTCGTAACACCAACAGTCTATCTTAAGATTGCAGTATGCACGTTTACAGATGCAGCGAAATGATCCAGGATACATTGTGCAAACCTGTGTTTTGGCTTCTTTATTCAAGGTCTACCTTTAACCTGTTTTCATAATGACCAAGTCACAGACAGTCACGTATCACGACGCCATCACAAACATCTCAAGTTGTCAAATGACAAACAGGTCTTGTCTGCGTGCCGACCATTCATCCGAAATGCGTCCCATAGGTGAGATGGAGCTTCCTAAATAACAAACTTTACTCACTACTTCTAGTACGTCTCCAATTACAGTGAGGTTCAGAGCTGGACTGACTCAATCGTGTAGCAACACTAAACACTTTGAGGGTGAAAACGCCGAAGTTACACTCGCACTGAAACTACCCAGAAAGGCATGTAACCCATCTGGATCTTTACTTAGTGCTACAATGTCTTCTGCATACCCCAGATCAGATAGTCTGCAACCTGAAAGAGAATCAACGCCGCCATCCTCGCACGAGGATAGGACTCTTTGAATAATTCAATCTATAACAAAGTTAAAATGAAATGGAGAGGGCAAACCTGACGAACACTTAGTGAACTCGGGAGAAAGTGTCTCAAGCTCGGACTCGGCTACCCACTACCTTCTCGTGACGGATATGTTTTTCCACCAAGGGGAGAGGACGAAAAGTCTACATCCGGAGGTAAAACCGGATCGGTGAACCACTAGAAATTCAACTAGGGCGGGGGGCATTTAGCGAACCTGGATTTAAACCAAGGGACGTACGAACAACACTCGCACCTTGCCGGTTGTTGCAGTGATGAGCGGCTAAATGCGGTATTGCGGAGTATTGGGCACCTTGGACATTTGAATCCGTTCAATGGGTGTATAATCCCGTTGTCACACACCGTCGACTTCCTTGCGGATCAGGCTTTGACCAGTTCTGGTTGTTGATTCACCAAGAAAATTCACCTGCTTTGACCTAAACAACCTGGCAATATCGCGCCCACAAACAAAAATGGGAATTTTTACGTAGATTATTCTACCGTGATTTGTTTGGTACACAGTATGAACTCAGATGAAATAAGCTCCTTGTAGCGCACTACCTAGATGCCCGATCAATCGTGGACAATCAACACAGATGTGTAAAATTGGAAACTGATAAAAAACACGCGCGCCTATTTAAAAAAAACTGATGACTGTTAAGTAATCAGGCTAAAATTATTCTAAGATGTGTTATCACTCTGTGCATACTGTCAGATTAAGTTCCAACGAACTATCTGCAACGTTTTCCGGTCCGACTGGAGAAGTTCGTATTTATAAGTTGTATTCGAGTGGCAAAAGCAGGTGAAACAGACAGACTATAAGCTCCCTTCCCCCAACACACTCACGCGAAATAAGACGAGGCTCATATTTTTGGGTATAAGGGTTAGTGAAAAGGTGATCATCTCTGATGGTACCCGGAATTAACAAAAGTAAACAACACAGAAAGCGGTTTTTTCATAAATCGATCAAATGATATCCGATTTCGTACAACTTTAATCAAGCCTCGGAGGTAAAACAGAAATCCAGGTAGTCTATTGGAGCGACGATCAGAATAAGAACACAATAAGATAAAGAATGTCAAACCTTGACAAGTTGGATTGAAAAATCAGCAATTTCCGAAATGCTCGACTGTGTGCGTGTGTGCACACAGGGCCGCAATGACCACAAAGAGGTACACGCATGTCTGAAGGTGGTAAACAATGCAATGCGCATTGTACAATCCCTGAGTTATTCCAATAAATAGTTCATACTGAACGAGCAACTTACAACCACATGTTTGGATGAACCTCGCAATCTCTGATAGGGGGGGGGGNAGCACAATCATAAAATATCTGCACAACCTAATGATCAAGGGCGTGTGTTGGTGGTTGTTGGAGTCCATGAAAAGAGCACGGTTTGTGATAATGACTATTCTGTAATTTGCTTACGTTAGGAATCGCAATACTGAGATATCAGTTCAATTACGAACTCCAATTACAATCAACGCTCGCTGTAGATTATTTTTCTCAAAACCATCTACTCCGTACGCTTATACTTGGAATAATAACCAATTTATTTCTGTTTGCTTGATATGTAACAAATGTACCGTCAATTTCCAGGAAAAGGGTCACGGTGTATTGAAGGCTGTCAGACTAGAAATGAGAAACGAGTTGGTGGTTGGGTAGTTCAAAGTAACGAAGTAAAAGAAGACGGGCACACTGCCTATATCGCTTAATCACCGTCGTTAATAGGAACCAT
>UZAN01040658.1:54776-66836 GCA_900618425.1 Echinostoma caproni
ACGACCATGATCAGCAAATGAAGGTTTACAGAATCGTATAAAGATTCCAAACCACAAACATTCACAAACACATTCCTTAATCTGGTGGAGGTCACTGGTTTGACCTAGTCCAAAAGACGTATGAATCGATGACTGGATACCAGCCACAAACGGATTGCAAACATGGAATAATCCATTCGACTGTTCACAGGCAACAGGTACTGTTGATTTTCTGCGATTTTCTCTCACAGCTGTGATTTTCTTAAACCGTCCCGTTGCCTTGCAGGTCAGGCTTTGTCATAGGCTACGGATGTAAATTCCCCAAGAAAACATATGTGCTTCAGTCTGGACAACCCGACAGTATTCCACCACAGGCAAATCATAGACCTTCGTCTTTCAGAACACAAGCCCGAAGGTGAACAATTGTTTTCGAATGATTCATAATCGTGCCTGTACAGATCATGCAAGGGTTTGCCGTTACAGGGGACAGTTTTACGCCGGGTCGAAAGGTCATTTGGGATGGGGAGAGGGGAGGGAGGATAGGCCAGAGTTCGAACAGGTTCAAGACGCTCAAAAGAAGAAATTATTCATCCGTCTACCTTTTCAAGGAGATGCTATACTGGACCTCTCGAACAAACGTCTGACACGTGCAGTGAGGCGAACCTACAACGCAGCTAGATTATCATGTGTTCACAGGCTCGCCCATCATCCGAACTAGTCACAGAGTTCGGCTGCCTGCGCTGGCCACTTCTACTCTTTCCGGTGCGTATGTAGTGCAACGTACATTGGCCGCACGGCGAGACAACACTGTCCACGCTGGTTAAAGCACGGAGGAACAGAGAGCGTAGGAAGCGCCATTCTTGGTCATCTAGTGGATAAAGGCCATTAAATTAGACCGGAATCCACTTTCAGTCTAGTTTATCGTGTGCCCCCAAACCCTCTAAAGCAATGCGCTTACAGACTAGTCACCGCTGAGTCGATAGGTATTCGCCTTTTCGCAGCAGCCGAAGTACCATGTTTTTCAGCTGCTAACTAAACGAATGAAATGAGAGAGACCGTGTTGTCAAAAAGAGATGAATAAATTAAATGTTGCGCTTTGCATTCCTCAGAGTAACCGATACGGATAGTGGGTCCGAATTTACACCATTATTCACTTATAGTTGTACAACTGATAACCGGCTATTCTTGTTTATTGTCCAGGAGTAAAGTGCACTCGAAAAGAAACTAATGGAATAGCAAATGAAGTGGAGCGTGTGAGAACGAATGAGAACAAAAGGGGTCACAAAACGGAGTGAATGCAAGCACACAATCAGCAGTACTAAGCATTACTGATGAGTCTAGACAAGCACAAAACAAGTATCCAGTGCTTTTGATCAGTCTTTACATAGAAACTGTTGAACAAGTACGCCGACGGTCCAACGCGCTTGAACAAGGATAAGTGACTGAGATGCACGGAACTGAAAGCTGTGAAGATTTGCATCGAACCAAATCGGCTCGAGCGACATTGATACACAGCGTTCCAATCCAAGTGATCCGAGATTATTTGATTTCGAAACGTTTTTTCATTTTCACCAGTAATTTCTCTCCCGTTAAACGCATGCAATCGCATTTTAGACCTATCCCCTCTCTTTGTTCTGCTCCCACAGAGACCCGTTTGCAACTGGTCTCCGGATTTAGCAAAGTAACTTCGAATGGACTGTGTTACGTGTCAGAGAATAATTGCAGGATGGGATGACTGATTTATTTGTCGCACAAGTTTGTCTACCAGTTTATTCACGCGAGGTTTGTCACGAAAAGGGCGCCAAAATCGAATGCATGCATTAGTTATTCTAAATTAACTGTCTGTTTAATAGGCTATGGCAAATTTCGAAAACCTTTCATCGAATGAGGTAGATTGTCGAGTTTTTTATTTACCTGATTATGGCTCGAACATACAGTTCGATTCAGCTGTTTCACTCACTAAACTGGCATTCTAATTTTGTGACTGCGTAGACAGGGATAAAGAAAGAACAAACACTAAACTGCTAAGTATTGCGAAGAACAAAGTTCCTGGAATAATGGAAAGGAAAGAATTTTGGAGACAGCCTAAGGGCATTATTTGTTGTTTACATGTCTGCACTAAAATGAACCTTTTTAACACTCAATCCGTTAATCTATACCTGCTAATCTGACTAAATCAACTGCTTTTTACGACCTTTTGAAATTCTTTAACTACCTTTTAGAATCAATCGTTTCGGTCGAGCGTCGTAGTTCATGTGAGAAATACTTTTTGATTGTCGAACAATGGTTCGACTTCGATTATTCAGCACTGGCATAACACTGTCTATTAGGATGCGAAGACATATGGTCTCACACAATCACTGTTTTATTCAATTTTTAATCGTAACAGCAATGTATCTGATTGGCAGGGGGACGCGCTTGAACCTCAATCAATTTCACGTCGATGCCATAGATATTAAATATCAGATATATTAGATATTATATTACCTACAGAAGAGAAAACTTGCTTAATACGACAAACATTCACACTTAAAATTTACCAGCAGGGTAAAATTATTGCATCTTTTAGGATCTGCACAAGCTAGATGAAACAACCAAACCACAACTGTTAAAATAAACGTTGTGGATGGTCTATTTCGGCCATCAGATCCGGTTTTGTATCTTATCCAACTGATGCTCGAGACAGACTACATATGCCTCCGAAGTGCATTGCTAACCAAAGCTGATGTCGATCGAAAAATGAATAATGGAGTTTGGTGTTTGACTTGGAGCACAAGTCTGAAGAAATATTTATTTGACACTCATCAAGTTTGTAGCTAGTGGTACTGGGCGTATTAAACCACAAAGATCAAAAGAAGTTATCAGTACTTAATACCCCGGTAAGTTTTATTCCACAGGAAACATGAAATAGAACAAGTTTATTCTTAGTGATCTATTTCACATGCATCACTATACATATGAATGTCTGGACAACATTCTTTTCAGAAGTACACGACCAGTTTCGCCGTTCTTGCCACTCGTCACGTATATCGATCCTCTGCCGGGTCACTACTGTATTTGAACTCCCAATGTGAATTGAGCAATGCCGAATTCATTTACATCTCATCATCATCATCATCATTTACATCACAGATAGCCAGTGTTTAACCATCTCCGGAACAAAAGTGAAATTTACAATGTTCACATCCGATTTGAAGATGAATGATAGTCGGTGATGCTTCCCCCTCTCTCCAACCAAATAAATTTATTGTTTCTATAGTGATGTATTTGGTATGATTATAAAACACCGAAAGTGAGCTTGTTTGCCATTCTATTTTACCTACCATGTACTTCGTGAGACTATTCAAACGATATTCGAATATTTCATCTTCATGAGGAGATCGTGGCCTAACAGGTTTCGTAATCAACGAATTAGTGGCAGATAAACTCAGTGTTATTCCGATTAGAGACGGAAATGCTACGCAACAATCTGATGAGACCAGAAGTTTTAGGCGATCAAGAGACACTCAGGTTATCAGCATGAATAATGTGAAAGCTTAAAACCACGATTCGAGAACGCGAAAATCTTTTGTCGCGGAATGGAGCTTGCATCATAGTTTTTTACTTTTATCCTATCTGTGGAGCCCTAATCCTTTTAGAGCACTATTTTTTTCTTTTCGGATATACTTTTTCATTCCCTTCGTCATTATCAACGCAGAGCAAGTATGTAGTATTATTAGTCATGATGCTTTACAGTGAGTTATTTGTTAGAGGTCATGTGTAATCCATTAAACTTGTTACTTGAAAAGCCTGTTTCAAACAGCTCGGTAAGAAGCGCACATATATAGCAAATCATTAGAATAACTTAGTTTCTCATGAAATGTGGACAGAGTCAAACCCCAAAATGCAAGCGATTCAGAATAACGGACAGATATCTTATGTGGAGGACATCAGGGACCACAGCAAATATATGAAGCTCGCATTATTTAATGTACATCATGGTACAAAGAACGGTGGAAGAGCTGAATTCCATAGTCAGGATGACCTGTTGTTCAGTAGTGAGCAATTTTTTGGAAAATCACACAAGGACTCATTAACTAGCAATGGCATTTCCTCAGTCAGAACGGCTAAAACATGAAAACTGATTGGAAAATGTACAATCAACACTTTAATTAGTTTACGATGTGCACATTACTCCATTCCGTTGACCGAGAAAAATCAATCACACAATTAAAATGAGTAGATCAAGTAGACCATTCGAATTCAAAAACGGAGTGGAATTAGTTTGGACGACAGTTTCAGTTGAGGACGAAGTTGAAGTCGAACAGCTGTTGTGTTACGAGCAAGTTGTCAATAGTAAATTCCTTCAACCTCTCCCGAACGGTTGTTCCTTTTTTTCTGATTTGATACTGGTGCGCGAATCAGCACGACAATGTATACGTGACGAGAACTTATCCTGAGAAATAAGCTTTTTCGGGAATCCCAGTAAAAGCTGCAGGGCTGGACTGACAAGGTAGTGAAGAAGTGATCAAAAAACCTNAAAAACCTGTAGGGGGATTTTTCCGGCCCGCCATGAGAGATTTACACATATTTTCATACTGTATCTCTAGTTAGCATCGAATATCTTAGAGTGGGCTTTCGGTCCACATGGAAAGGCGAGAAGCAACTTATTAGGCGGAACGTTGTTCGCTCTGGATGGGTGACAGTCGTACAGCGAGGTATTACGATTTGTGTCATTATGCAAAAGATACCTCGGGGCAAAACCGTTTCACGCGGATTTGAAAGTATTCCTCGCACACTAAACCAATTTTCTCTGAGTTGATTTCTAACACAAATCTCCCCAAAGATGAACACGAGAGTCGCTCGTGATCTTTCGCTAGGTACTTCGACTGGCTGCTGTGTATTTGACCTTTCAGATACGCTTGAATCTACCACCTATGAGAGCTATCCTGTTCTGTGCATAGGGGTACAAAAGGGCTTAAATCACTTCACCGTGAGCATGTCAACTATTGCCTTGAAGGATACGCTTGAGTGGAAATGAGCGGCTTTGTGGCTGAGTATTGAATACACCGATACCTGCAGTTTGATCACTTTAACTGAACCTTATACTGTTCCTACTCTGTGTGAGTTTCCTCTATAGTAGTTTTCCTTATAGGCCGGTAAAGGATAGCAAAAAGATACATACAAAGTAAGGCCGCATGATGGAGCACGGTTAATGAGTGTGAAAACTGCACTAACTGAAGACATGGAGTGCAATCCACCAACTGTTCAAATTGGACTGTACTGATCTAAGGGGAACAACCTCATTATCGAATACCTCAATTTGATGCAATAAAAAAATTGAAATTGATGCATTTATCTCTCAATAACGAAGATATTTCACTGCAATACCTTGGGTGGGATGAATTACCGAAAATTCCAATGGAAATACTCACTTGAACGAAATCCGAATCCAAAAGTTCATTTAATTGTTTTGGAGTAAGTCTGCTAAGTACATTTGGAGAGCGAGCCAAAAGCATGAAATGTTGTCGCAAACAATGCATGGCTTGTCGATGCAAATAGCGTGTTGTTGATCCATCATCTGAATAAGCCTGCGACATGGGAGTTGTTAATGACGTAAGTCCATCACAATTTAACCGAGTACCTCGAGAATCAGATCTCGAATCAGTGTTATCGGTCAGATCAGGCACCGTGTCTGTCAGTCCAGTAGATACCGGATTAACGGATTCAGAAGTGGGAGGTCCGGCGGATATATTGAGTGAATCGGAACTGGATGGANACAGACGAGCAGACGAAGCCACATCAGCCCACTGGATGAGTCCGACCGCCAGGCTGATCGGAGTCATTAACTGCTGTGTTTCCCGAAATCCCGTGGTACAGTTGCAATGAGGATGACTGAGTCGATGATCCCAAGAACGAACAGACTGTTCCTTGTGACCGACAGCTGCAATGTCTTGATGAGGAAGGCGTAGCGCACGAACAACTACATCTTCACAAGCTGTTCAACAGAGAAATAGAGTGTCATCGCAGTTAGCAACTCTTTCGAAAGAGAGAGAACCATTGATGCATACATATATAGATGCAAACCGAACGTGTGCAATAAGCTACCATGCAAACAGATTGCGGAACTTGAACTAGTGAATCACATAAATCCTTTGAGTTGATAACGTAGAGCAGCGGGAAAATGACCTTACATATGTTCACCTCAAAAACAGATAAAAAAACAGAGGTTTTGAACATTGAAATCGAATATTTTTCCAAGAAAAGGGGGTTTCTTCGGAACCACTCAGTTTTGCTCTGATGCTCAATGGATAAGTGCATGTGTGAAGTCCCATGAAAACTGAAAAGCACACGCAACTCATGTCAGATACAATTTAAGATTGCAGACGACAAGAATTTTGCGCGCGGGCTTCTTCTGAGTATCGATGAAAAAGTTACTTTTTCCCAGGTTCCTTTTAACAAGCACAAAATCTTCCGACTACAACCAGCAATGAAAAAGAAGAGTACTGTTGGTAGAAGCGATGGATAAAGGAGTCGTGCTGACAGTAGGGAATCATATCCTCCGTATAGGCTTCTGTTATGTTTTACTCCGCTTATATCCATTGCCTACTATTATGTTGCACAGCACTATATCACAGGTGAACACCACAAGTGCAGAGAACACAAGATATGGCACAGTAACACCAGTAGCACGTGGGAACACGAGAACAGCGGACTAGCACTAAGTTCGTGAACGAATGACATTTCTAGGAGCGGAAGCTACCTAGGCGAAATACAGGACGCATGGTCGGCTATCGACCTTTCAGGCCTCCTAACACACGAGAATATCAATGATCTTCGTCCCAACAGCTTCTTTCTCGATTGGCATATTACTGCTGGTTGAAGTATACCAATCGAGCACAGTAGACAAAATATATTTCTGTTTTTTTTCACATGTTAGATGCAACAGGAGTGAAGATCAGTTTATCCTCGTACAACAAACGGCTAACGCCATGCAACCGAGACTCGGTACTGATAAAGGTTTCAGGCGGGTCGACGCGTGATCTATATGTTCTGATCCAACCTCTGCCGAACGACTTATCTTCTTCTTCAAGTATCTTTCCATCACTTGATAGACCGCAGACAACTGAAAACAATGGATGACAATCTGTCTCAACCATGTATGTCATCATCACACCACCCTGGATTGCGTAAACTGAAATCTCATTATGGCCGCCCGAAAATTCCTACTTCGTAGTATTTTATAACCGCCCCTTGATTGATTGCTCCCCCTAAAACTGACTGTGCCATTGTCTACTCCATAATGGAAGGATTATAGAATGTTGTTAAGCGGAGGGTTTGTCACCGGTAACGTGTTTTGAAGCTCAATGCATGGTTGAAATCCAAGTTGGAGTATTTTCAGGTTGTCGTAGTCTATGGTGTGACCTTCGGTTATGGCGTGAAGAGCGATCGCTGAGTCTCGTTCTAGTTTTGCCAGGGTTGCTTTGTTCGCGGGCCGGTGTTTTTATTTTCTCTTATGTTCGGTTATTCTTGTCTTAAGTTGCTTACTGGTCCGCCAAATGTATTCTGCGGGGCATTCTTTACAGCTGATTTTGTAAATGTAGTTATTTTGATCCTGCAAATCGACCTGATCTTTATCTTCACGAAATGGCGTTTTAGTGTTGTCAACCCGAAAGAATGTGTATGTTGAAATCGCCGAGAAACTTTTATCAAGCTTATACCACCGACCCTACTGCAAAAATAAATGAAGACAGTCAACAGTTCTGGTGTTCATAACCTTACGGACTCTGTTTCATAAGTCATGATTGCGAACCGCGAACTACATAAGTCGTTCGCGCATTGGAAAACGGTGTTATTCTTGAAGATCACAATCGATAGGTGGTATCAAGCGGGAAGTTTTTTTGCTTAACATGCTTCACCGTCACCCATTTTATTGTTTATTTATCCGCGGCAGAAAAAGCTGTGCGGTAAATCTGGAATAAATCAACAGGAATCATTGCGGAATTCATCTTTGGTCATTAAAAACACTGAAATCACCGGTAGAATCAAACAAAAACGACAAACAACAAGCAGAATAATAAACCAATCGGGTATATTTACCCTGGATCGTAGAAACCGATGGGAGATAGGTAAGAGACAAAAGGAGTCAATGGATAAAGTGACTGGTAAAACGGTTACCTTCATAGTCCGATCGAAGGAGGGGGGAGTAGATATGGGAAACAATGATACTTCTGACGGACGATTGTTACAGAAAGCAAAATGGGGACGGACAGAAAGAGGGATTTGAGTTTGATTTTCAAACCAGCGAGCCAATATTTTATGGTCAAAAGAGCCAGACGGTTCGTTGTCTTTATTGGGAACCTATTATTCACGTTCACTCTGTGTTCATACTAAATTTGCCATGGTGCGGCACCGAACTCTTCTGCCGATTCCTTTAGGATGATCATAAATAGTTTAGTGAAGGTTAATAACTTTGCACTGTTGTTTTGTTTGTGGCATAAGCATAACCCCTTCAAAGCAAACAAATGATTCTACCAACAGATGACATTTGTTCGAAAAGAACAGTTAAATTGTACGGAATGAGGTAGGATTAGCTGTGACCGGGATAAGGAAGTATGAGCTCTGGTCAGTTTTCAATGTACCCTGAGAAACAATGTGTACGAAACAAAGGCAGCATTGATCCACCGGTTCGGTTTGGAAACTAACCGGATTGTTAGTAGGATTCACCAATCAGACAACGACGATGACAGACACAGACGTTAAACTGATGCAATTTTAATGGAGCACAGTAGCACCACGCTGTAATCAAATAGTTGATATGTTAAATTTAACCTCCATCAATTATTTCTTGAAAAGCTGCAAAATACTGCATCAAAAAAACACAATCCCGTTAACGTCATCTAACAATAAAAAACCGTAATTTATGATTTATGGGGTANTGGGGTATAAACCCACAACCTTGAGTTGACCCTTTTGCAGGATGGACACAAGACCTCTCGTTTTTCCTGTCCCCTAGTTTATTGAAAACAATGGAACACACGCATACCCCACAAAATGAAAGAGGCAGTCTATAGAAAAACTAAACGCATTGTATGAAATCCGGGAAAATAAAATATGTAGTCACGTCTACCTAACCTTCGGTCAATCGAGGAAACTCCAAATATTGTCCCACTGGATGTAATTCAAGAATCAGCGCCAAGCAGAAAGGGCAGGCCAGACAAAAGCGGATTGTGCAAAGTTGACGTGGAGTGTTTGTCCGCAGTATAGGTAATTGGTTCATTTGTAACTCTTGATGCCACTGATCTGTCACACGATCTTCATCCAAATTACCCTGACAACAGGATCCACTCGGACAGAGTCGATGTGTCCGGTGCCAAAGTAAATGTGCCTCTAGAACCGAGTCACCGGTAGAACGGACAGCGGGATCAGACAAACCCGATTTACTGTTAGCTGAACGTTGATCTTCTGGCATCGTCCGAGCCAGGTGATTCAACGGTAATTGATCCGTGTAAAAAAAGTGAAGTAATGTTTGGGCAAAATGTGGTTGAACCAGTGATCCGTCCAGCACGATTGTTGTCATCTCATTCGGAGATGCACCTAACTGGTAACGTCGGATGAGCAAACGGCGAAGAAATTGAGATCGTGCAGCAAGGACACCGGCGTGGCACAACATATGCAAATTGTTCGGATTGGCAGGCGGCGCTGCGATTGAAGCAAAAATCAGTTTACAATCGGGCGCCAGCGGTCCAGAAAGATTCACAAGCGAGGATTCAAAACGAGACAACTCCTCATAGAGACCGAAAAGACTGCTCGGGTGTGTGGTTGTGATGGAACCGCAAAGAAGATCCGGTTTGGATTTTCTGGGAGAACAGCACTTGGTATGCTGATCCGTGGTCGGATCTGAACGTTTAACTCCGCAATAAATATCTTGTAAAAACGCTCGGAATTTCCGTTCTTGTTCAGATTTGGGTTGTACATCGAAGTAAAGTGGATCAACTGGTGTTGAGTGATTCGGAGGAGTGTGTGGTTCGTCGTACGGTGATTTCTTGGAATGCCAAGATGTCTCATCCACAACAGATGGAACTAAATCGGGCGAGGTGATACCAGTACGCGAAAGCGCAGAAACGTGTCTGAGCGGATTACTTGTGATCACAGCCGGTCGTGCATCATGACGTCCGGGAATAATAATGGTTAAGTTTGGTGCTATTGCACTTGTCTGACTATGACCTGTGTGTAGACTATACAGGGTACACAAAACTTCGGCGAACAGTTTAGAACGAGATGCCAAAATGTACGAATGTGCCCCATGCATTACTCCATGATAAGCCAATTGCAGATTATAGCACCAGTAATTGGAACACAAAGAGCGTAAGTCCTCCTGCAAAAAAGAAACACAAATAGAGATGGTTTGTTTAGAAGACGATGCTAAAATTAGGCGGTTATAGTTATATATACTTCGAAGAAAGCGTTGTGTCATTACCGTTAACATAAACATACAATACACGTAAGACTGTCCTTTCGCTAAGTTAACTGACTATCACTCGAGTGCACCGATACATGAAGTTTGAGGCTGAAATCTCGACACGGACACTCAACTTTGATGATAAACAGCTTCGCTAGATCTCAGCTTAACATTATACCCATCCTACTGGAACCCTAGGCAAGTTGCTCATTCACGCTCCAGCATTTATGTGGTAAAGTTCCCCCACTGACTTGTTCGTTCTCACGTTCGTGTGATTCATCCTCAATATTCTCTATTATATAAGCCTGTGACGGAACGGTAGATGACTAATTGATTTCATCTAGGCAACTTTCTCCTCGTGAGGATAAGTCTTTGAAGAATCTTTGAAGAATCATAGGTATATTGTGTTTCACACACGTTTGAATCCAGACTGTACCAAACAAATTCTAATACAATAATCCTAATAAAAAAAGCTCTGTGACTTGTTGATGATCGGAATACTGCCAGATTGCCCAGGCTAAGGCAGGTGAATCTTCGCAGAGAATACACAACCGAAGTTTTTGGCTAGCCAAAGCCTGNAAAGCCTGGTCAGCAAGGTAGCGAGATAGTGTGTGAAAACAGCAATCCATTGGGGGCTGATGTGTAGTTCACTGGATCATACGCCCTTTGGACGAGGTTAAGCGTGCAAGGTGCCCAATACACCTCGATATCCAATTGAGTCGGTGACCACTGCCACAACCAGAAAGGTGTGAGTGGGCGTGGTATGCACGTCTCTTTTTGTTTGTTTTGGAATCATGTTTTTGAGCCCATTCCCCTAGGTGAACTGCCAGGGCTTCACCTACCCGATTATAACCCCGGATATTGGCTTTTCGTTCTCTCGCTTCGGTGCTTTGAAAAACCTCCACCACGAGAATTCAATGAGCCGAGCTTCCTCAGCAGAGCCTATTTGAGACTCTCGGTCTTATGGGAGCATTTCGTGAGGGACAAACGAAGGGTGACTAGCCACAAACTAAGACACTCACCTAGAACATACTGAGGCTTTCAGAGGCATGAATGGTATAAAGTGGCATCCACAGTATCACTTTTTCTGCTTCGATGTGACATGGCTAGCTGTTGCACAGTCGAGTTCAACCAATACAATAAAAGAGTGAAGGCGATGATCCTACCCGGAGGTGGGCCAAATAAGCACAAGTCAAGATATTTCCAAGAACAGTTGTGGCCTTTTTCACAGAGAGATCGCTCGTCAAAAAAACAACACATCCAGGGATGTCGCCACTAATCGCCTCCGATAATTTAATCAATGAAGGAATGTTCACCTCTTCATGAATAACCACCNCATCTTCGTAAAACCACGTATATCAATACTATAGTTCTGAGATGAATCCGTAAGCCTCAGTATGGTTACAGGTGGGTGTCTGGGATTTTGGCTGATCACTTTCCCTTGCAACTCGCGAAATGCTCCTATACGACAAACCGTCTCAAATAGCCTCTGCTGAAGAAGCCCTACTCACTGCTTTCACGTGGCGGGTTATTCTTACCGAAGCAAGAGGAAGAAAAGCCAAAATCTAGACACAAGCTGAACTGTAAATTACTGGCAGTTCATAGAGGGGGGGGGAGGTGACTAAAAACCTCAATTCCGA
>UZAN01040659.1:0-16166 GCA_900618425.1 Echinostoma caproni
AGGCACGCTAGATGCAGTTTCCTCTCTTTTACATAAAATTACCAAATCCTTGAATGACTCTGCGAAATCCGTCCGTTGTGTGTTTCTGGACTACTCATATGCTTTTGATTATATTCCTCGTTCCCTTCTTCTGCATAAACTGGAGACCTTTGGTTGTCCTAGACAGATATTAGCTTGGCTTACCGATTACTTCTCCGGGAAAACTCAGTGTACCAGATAAGGTCGGAAGAAATCCGAACCATTGTTGAACAGCTCTGGAGTACTCCAAGGTGTAGTTCCTTCCTCATACTTATTTTCTACATATATTAGTGACTTGTCTGCTAGCGCCCCTGCTTCTCTCTTCAAATATGTTGACGGTGTGGTTTTGTGTCAGGCCATCTCTGATTCTTCTGGTCTTTCACAATTTTCTGACAACTTGGATAACGTCCAACGGTTTTCTGCCACATCGGGCCTATCTCTTAATCCCTCCAAATATTTCGAATGTCTCTTTACATTATCATGCTCTTCTGTCCCAAGTGAACCGGTATCGATTGGCTCCGAACCAGTATCTCGGGTAAACTGTGTTAAATAACTGGGCTTTTTTTTATACTAATCTTCACTGGACCTCTCACATTCAACACATCGTCAGTAAGCTTCGATGACTTTCTTTTCGTATCCGTAAACTTCGTCAGTTTCGTATTCAACAATCAATTATTTCCATCTTGGTGTACCAGTGTGTTTTCCCTGTTTTACTTTATTGTTCACCTGTTATTTTCCCAACCTCCTTAGGAAAGATTTTAATTTAATTCGACGTAGATTGACCATCATTAGCCGTGTCTCGTCAATCCCACTAAAGGAGTTGATAACTAACCTATGAGAAGTCATTTGAATGCATGTGAAAAGATTGCGCATAAGATTTTCATCGACTCCACACATCCGCTACACGCTTATCTAACTTCCTGCTGTTCCCATCCCTCAAATAGATCACAATATCGTTGTGTTCCCTCCAGAATAAACATTTATCGTATCTCCACAGTACCTTCAGTAACACGTATTCTTGTTAGCAAGGGACAGGTTTTCACAGTTTAGGATTTAAATCTCTTTTTTCATTGTTATTTTTATTTTCTCTCTTGCTCCAAACTGTTTATTTCAACTGAATTGTGGGCTTCATGCTTACAGAAGTTATTACAATACAATGCAATACAATGCATTGGAAAACCCACAACATTATTGGTGTTTCGGCCGTCAAATGTCACCGATTGGACGGGCTCTGTCTAAACCCCGTCCAGTCCGAATGAACTAACTTATCCGTAAACAAACAAAAGTACTTTTTGAGGGAGTTACCGAGCCATGTTGAATGTTTCGGGAGGGGGGTGGGGTAGGCCGTTCTCCCCCCCCCCCCCACCCCATCCCACACACCCGTTCCACCCGGGAACGTTATGTTCGTGATCGTTGATCGAGTGTGCGTCATAGATACAGATGAACGAACCCGGAGTTAATTGACCTTTGCCGATCGGGTAAGGAAACGAATCACGTCAAGATGGAACGATAGGTCCGTCGCCATGCCCAGACGTGAATGTGAGCATGATTCATTCCATGAGTGGAGTCAGTCTAAGCCCTCAATAACCCACTGAGTAAATTCCATTGAGGCCGAGTTTCTCTCGAATAAAACCGATTCCTTTGAATCAAATGCGATTGCTTATATATTTCCGACATTGACATGCACACTTGGTAAGATAGTTAACAATGGTAATAATGGTGAAAGAAGTAACAGTATTTCACCTGACTAGTAAGATTAATTTCAAACCTATTCACTAGCTTAGAGAAATCATATGTTTCTGTCATTCCCTGGCTGATCAATGCAGTCACTCCACAATGCCAATGGGAACAATCTGTTACCTGCGGCTTCTCCCTTCGCTACTGTGCTTCATCGTCTAGGTTATTATCTTTATTGTATACTTGCTTAATCGGTCTCATCTTTTCACACACTGTTTACATCTGTGCTATCATTTATAGTTTGGTGAATGCGACAGGTGATGATATGAATGAGTTACAGTTATCCATGATCCCACAAGTGATGATAACTCTGACCTGGGTGCTTCATGAGGTAGTAAGTAGAGATCAGTAAAATATTCTACCTACGGTTGCCCTAATACTGAATGTCGAATAAGAGAAGAGGTTCAGTGGCACCGCATATTTCACTTTGCAGTATATTTCCCGTATGTGTTACCACGAAAGATTGTGCAAGCAAGCTACCTATCATAAAGGTGGAAAGCAGTGACATTTTTCCTACTCTGAATTGAGCTGGAAGGTTGTTCAGACATTTCACATTATTACCCAACTTCTCTGTAATCACTGGCGTCTTCTGGATCATATTCATTCCGTAGAAAATAATGCTTATTCCCATAGATAAACTTGCAGGGTTTTTATTTTAGCAGATCAAGATCAAAGACCGCCAGCACCCGGTTTATTTCTATGTACGTCCACACTACTTTCAACGTATCAGTAGTTAAATGAGTTTCGTCCGCCGTAAAATACTCTCATGCTATACGAGCAATGAAGCTGGCTTTCGCTCAAACTCTGTGTGTGTGTGTGTGTGTGTGTGTGTGTGTTTNTTTCGCCCGCCGTAAAATACTCTCATGCTATACGAGCAATGAAGCTGGCTTTCGCTCAAACTCTGTGTGTGTGTGTGTGTGTGTGTGTGTGTGTGTGTGTGTGTGTGCATTTTAATTGGATCGACAACACAGCATCGTAATTTGCTGAAACAGGTTTACTCAATGTATGAACAGTATGGACGCATAGTAGGCTTGATTCCCTTTCAACAAAATCAGGTGTCAATTCGGGAAAGGAGGGTATTGCACGAGAGCAAACACCTTTCATCGACTCCCCGTGACCACGATAAAAGTGGTGATCACTGTAGGTTACGCTGTTTGCATAGTTATGCTTTCACGGCTTGACTGGTACTCAAAAAACCTCTAGGTAGGAATCTTGTATTGTGAAGCCCCAAAAATTTGTCCAGATCAGATTACGCAAATTTCCTGCGTGGACTATGCATCCGCTATCAACAAGATGTTTCAGAATGATGCAATTCATTGTTCGAATAGTGCCACTGTGGAGTAAAACCAGATCACGTTCTCTCATACTCTCTGATAATCGTCTCGTCCTGTGTCTAATAGAACCAGCACGTGCTCGTGCATGTGAATTGCAGCCTGTGGAACATTCTGTCCTCGGTGAGCTGAGCAGGAGATGACTAAGTCCTCGACACGATTTTTAAATACGCTTTCGGGAAACCTTGACCAATGGCTTTTGTCAGATTGTGTTCTGAAGTCTGAGATGAGTTGTTTTTCTTGAGAGGGAGTCAGGTAGAACTCTCACTTCTCAATCTAAATTTTCGACTGACCAAGTTTGTCTTCTGTGTATCGTCGGACAAAGAGGCTCTGAACAGCCATTTTTGCGTAATACCTCTATGATTTGGTCAAATTCAGAGTTGATAGAAGTTTCGCTTGAGCCCCTATCAAATATAAAATTAATTTGCAAGTGTACACGTGTACAGATCGAACTCGTGTGAAATGGCTCTCTATTGATAAATGTATTTCAGTATGTAATACAATAGTCGAGTGTCGTTCCGAACCTTATCTTCCACGGTGATGCTATTAATTTTCCTTCATCATTATTTGAATTGGCGCGACCAGGTTTCACGATAAAAATGATTGCGTGTCCGAATATTATGGGCCAGAATTAGAAAGTACCTAATGCCGAGAAACATGGAAGTTTATTCTTTCTGATTGTTAATTCACGAGGATTTATTCTGACCAATCCAAGCCTTCCAATCAGCACGTATTTTTTCGCATAATGTGTAGTAAATAAATTATCACATATTATTATCATGAGACTGAAAAAATTAATTTTATACATTTTAAACGTTGTGACCACAAACTGTCCCGTTAAATAAATTTGTCTATCAAGGCAGTGAAAAATGTAGTCCAAGAAACGTGAAAGTTGACTTTTCAGTAATCGATCTTGAGGTATGCTGCACGTTTCTTAAGTGTCTTGTATTATCAACATGCCTAAACGGGATGAAGCAGCCAAACATTTTCGCACACAAGCGAAGCAGAGATGGGCATAAATCTGGCGTATCAGTGTCTGAGGAGAAATCCGGTGTATATAGAAGTACAAATTCTTTCATAATCAAGGGGATTTCTCTAGCAAGAAAAAAATTGGTTAATTTTTCTTTATAACTGTAACTGAGCCTTGAAACGCTAGGCAATACCGACGGTAACGATATCGCATATGCTCAATTAATACAAGTTTTGTCCTATTAACATGCGCGTAAAGAACACTCTTCTTTGAACACTAACGTCATCCCTGGGCTACATTTGTGTGGTGATCCAGGCTTACGTGACCGCATTCCATGCACGACTAGGTGCAGTTTCATGTCATCCGATCACCGTTCAAGAAGCTCGGCCAATGGTACACTGAGCGAACATGATATCCGAGTTAGTACATATGATGTGTCGGAGCAAACGGTTACATGATTGGACGACGGCCCTTCAACCAATCACATAGCCTATTACCTTCTATAAAAGATGCTCTAATTCCATCAATAAACGAAAGCATTTGCAGCTATCAATTCCTTGTGTATTTCATTGGTGTCCGCAGTTCGGGTTGGAGCCAATTCAGTTCTGAGCTGTACATTACGGGTTCTCGTATTTCTACATTCAGTACTATTCCGATTATCACAATTTGCACAAACAGCAAGGTGACAAATTTGTTGTCCACAATCTCCTTAGTGATTTCTATTCCGGAGGGTCACTGGTAAGTGTCTGAGGTAGTTCCTTGTTATTCTATGTTGAGACCCAAAGGGCCAGTACATACACTATATATATCTGACACACTCGTGCAACATCCTGTCTATCTACAGATTTGTTTCTCCCAGCGCTTAGTGTTCCAAGCCACATTCGCCGGATTGAATATTATCTTACCACACATCAGAGGGAAAATATCTGGGATAACATTCCCGCATGTTCCTTCTATTGGTTAAATACCTTTGAAATGTGCGATGTTTCCACTTCGAAGACGGTTGCTGGTGCATCAGTTGTTGATGCCTCAGTAAGAAAACATTATTAGAGGTTATCTCCAACAATAAATCATAGGCATGATATAGTATTGTACTTTCATTTCGTCAATATTCTGTTTGCTTTTCTTTATTTTTGAGCCCTGGAGCCAGTCGTTTTTGCATTCAGACCATCAAGTTGACTGTCAAACAGCTTTCCCAGTTTTTGCCGCACGCTGGACATTGGCCACCAAATTCGGGGTAGATAACTTATCCCTGTTACAACACAGGAAAAGGTTTTCCATTACATTCAAATCCCAATTGCTGTAACTTACAAACTACCAAAAATTTCGTCGCGATGATCAAGGTCGCGCGAATTCATACAGTCATACAAGAGAATTAAGAACATAACAGTTGGAGATAAAGTTCGGAATTAGTACTCTTCACTTATAGCTATCGATATGAACGTGTTATAATGGAAGGGGAAATGTATTTCCACAATGAGAGCAATATTCCAGTAGTTCAATCAATACCGTTATGTAGACTTGCTGTGGCGTGTTGCGGCGATCCACGTTTCAGTTTAGTAGAGAATGTCTTCTGGTAGAGAAGCAAGGGGTGATTTCGTGGTACCATGATCGATTTGTCTGCAATGCTTTTGTTTCTATAGAAAGTGTGTGTTCTATGTATATCGCGGACCAGTTACTCCAGCTGTGTCAAAAAGAATTCCAATAACAGCAATGTAATGCGATCTATAAATCGAGTATCTATTTTCCGATTCACAACAATAATACCTTTATGAACATCACAGGAGACGATCATCTGTTTAGAAACACCACTGCCCTTAATCTTTTCGACAAAGGTGAATAAGTCTTTCATGTTATATTCCTTAACAGATTTAAAAACCGGGAAGAGAATTTTGACGAATTATTGGGTTATGGCGTGAAAAGCTACATTAGCGATATAATTTACTGATCTGAAGAGTACGTTGGGTTTGTGTACCTTTGGCCCATCAAAGATTTTCGGTGTTTTCGAGCCACAATTTATAGAGCAGAGCTTATGAAATATACTTCCCTAACTTTTTTCGCCTCGGGACCATGTATGTTATCCCTCTCTTTCGGAATCCAATCAACTTTTCCCGTATCTCCCGTTTTGATTCATAGTCCGAACGATCTAATAGTACTGAGCCAACATCTTTGACACTTCTCGGTGGTATTGGATTTCTATTGTTTTCAAGTGATAATTCCGCAATGTCCCAGCAATATAGAATTCAGACAACTTCCATTGAAGTTACCTGACCAACGGGAGATGTATGTGCACAACTATTCCAATGTAAACTTTGATCGTCGGTTCCCTGACTTAACGGTGTTAGAACTGGATTTCAAAAAATTCACTTTGTGTTTGAATTGGGAGAAATTCCAGTAGCTGATTATGACTGATTATGACGATTGCTGAGCAGGGGATATTTGAAATACCATGCATGATTACAACGCACTTGGTTTTCCTTATACGGTGATGAGTTATGTCATCTCCCACACCGTAATTGATAAACCTGAATAATTTAGGCTAACGAGAAATCGTAGAAAACCAGGGTATGATTATTAGCACCTCGCGATAATTTTTCGAGAACACTGATGGTCCGAGGATATTGGTTGTTGTGTTATCTGTATGCTAATTGTTGAATCAGTCGAGTGGAAACAAATTTGTAAAACATCCTTTTCCCTTGTATCCACTTCATCTACACAAGAAGACATACGTGGGCAGAATTGAGATTGGCCATCAATTTCACGTGCTTGCATTCAGCTGTAAACACACATTTATATGATCATGTAAAACAAAGAAACGTACGAGTTGAAGTGAGTCATTTGAACAAGGTGGTGGACAAGTCAGCTGCGTGATTTGAATGAGAGCACGCGAAAGTGATGGCCAATATCATTCCTGCCCACATAAGTCTTCTGGTGTTGAGGAAACGAATTTGTTCACCCTCCTCTCTCAACAGGTATCGTTTCTATCCTCGTAGAATTTTCGATATTTTTCGTTTCATATACCGGACATTTTTTAAAATCAATATCGTGAGGACACCACTGTTGTGTGTCAAGTCCGATTGCTTGTTTCACATGCGCACTAATTTTGTCGATCCACCCTCGTTAATCTCTATGGTTTTTATTCAGCCTCATGCGTCAAAACTTTAGAAGAATTCACTTTGGAGGTTGGTGGTAGTGATGAAACTGAGCCAGAAGGGTCAGAACGGAGGCCATCGGAGCTGCTAGCACCGGATTCGGTACACCAACAGTGCTGACAATGCTGTTGTGGAACAATCGAGTATGGTGATGCAGCCAACCAGGCGATTCACCAAGACGAAACTAAACACTGCAGAGTAAAATTCTCAGCTGCGGTTCATCTGCACTTTTACCCGAGGAAGCAGTGTGCACTGGCAATGGGTGATCACAACTCACAGGTCCGTTCACATACTCCTGAATCGTTTGTGTGTTAGTGTTGGGGTTAAGCCGCCGCTTGTGTTAACCTCTTGCTGCTCGTGAAAAACAGGTCACAATGGACTAAACGGATGATGAAAAAACACATCTGGTCTGGTTGAACGCTTCAGGTCTGTGTTCGGGACATATGCGAAGAATTCTTGGCCTGGACAGTGAAAATGAAGTCGGTATAGTGGATGGGGTGGGGGGGTGTATGTGGTTGCAATGATTGCTGTGGCATGACTGACTCGTATTGAGAGGCCTACCGAAAACCTGCTCGAGTCATGTGACTTCTCAGTACATTATTCATGCATTTCGCGCATCAACTGTGGATTTGTTTGGAGAGTGGTAAACATCAGAAAGACAAGATTGATTTGACTGGCGAGCCTTATCCAAGTCAAACCTTTCATCTCGTGTACTGAACAGACTAGGCGGTTCAGTCAGTATGATCACCAGGGCCGTAACCGGCGTGGAGATATTACGGAGGGCCTGTATGCCTAAACGGTAGCGATAAGAGGCCTAATTGATTTCGCTTCTCACATCCTCACCAGTTTGTGCCCTCGATAGCCTGGGTCCGACGTGGAATCGATGCTTTCACGTGGCCTGTACGTACTGTCTTGACTTTGGGTTAGCGACAGAATGATAGAATTACGTGACAAAGGCTTATCCTACTGACCACATGTACCCAAACGGGTGGGAAATGTCTATAACTCCTCTGGCCGATATCATACGGTGACAAAAGGCGACAGTACGTAACCCAAGCATAAGTAACAGAACCTAATAGGTTAGCTGATCCTATTTTAAAACCAAGGTAAGAGAGGAAGGTGTGGGCTTCGACAGATTAAACCGGAACGAGTGGAGAATCAGTTATTTAATATTCTAGAGGAAAACCATCGGTCAAATTAATTACATTTACCGCACATCCAATACACACGAGACCAATAAAAAATGCCCCTCTCCCAAATTACACCAAATGGGATCACTAATCTTCTACCTTTTTAAAGATTCGGTTCAAAATATTTGGAGGATATTTGGAGAAGATAAACTTCAGCAAAGGGACTACAGCTTACAATTTATGGGCAACGAACCCTCAGGCCAAGAGTATCGACCAGTCGGAAGCCATGCGGTTCAAACAGAAGCGGTGTGACAGAGAGAATACAACCAGGTTATTGGGGAAGATCTGCTTAACAAGTGACATTTCTTTGTACATGTCATTGAGACCAGTTTATTTCTTACCTGTACGATTCTATGCTTTACTTACCATTTGTGAATCGAGATTCGTGTTTATTCCGATTACTACATGTACTGCAGAAGAGAAACCCTGATTGGTTCCTTATTGTCGTTGAATACACTGGGCATCAGCCGGTCCATTGTAGGTGGATGAGCGTATTGGCCGCCTGGTATGGCCATATAATTGACTTACACCATCGGATATCGGGCTTGCTTATCTACGGTGGCAATCATATGGGGGTCTCATGAGTAGCATAGAACTCTTTCTTCGTTCTGCTATGCGAGTCCGATCCACACATCAGGTCGATTAGGTTCTTTCATCGGTTGGCCAGATGGTTTAGCTCCATCAAGAGAAATAGCACTTGTCTAGCCAGCCAGCACGAACGAGAGCATATACTTTACTGACTGCCACGATTCTAATGTGGGATAAGCAGATTACTAATATGCACCATCATCAAGTTGTTGAACAACAAATAAAAACTGATTTAACGGAAATATTCAGACCTGGTGATTAAACAATCTCGAGTCAAGTTACGGGATTCCAAGTTGCGAAAATTCCAGAAATTCGTCCAATCAAATCACAATGAGAGACAGAGAGGAGGTTCATTATGTGGGTACGGGTTTGGGCACTAATATTATGAAAGTCAAACAAGCAGTCACAATGTATAAAGTGATCCAGAGCTGCTGGATAAAGTGAACAAGGGAGTTACTCATTTCAGTTTCTCGAAGGCCAATAAGAAGTCTACAATTTGGATCAATGAAATCATTGGCAGCGCCTTTAAGAATACCGTAACAAGGCTAGCATGGAGGCTGATTAGACAGAACGTACTGAGTCGATACTTATTATTTGTGTATTTAGAAAGTCTGATTGATTTCTTCCGGTAAACTAAGTGCTACATTCGTGTCATTCTTCCTGTGTCGACAACTTCAGTAGTCGATTTCGAAAGCGATTCCGACTGCTGACCTGCATACGTGGTAAATACTGCAATATAACCATAAGGATAGTTTACTCAGACAGAAATCAGCAGTTGTAGCAACCCTGAAAGACGGTTTGTGTTTTATCGTAACAATCTTACTAAGCACTCTAGTAGTTGAAACCTGGACACATGTCTTCTGCATCGATCGACCTTGGACACGGAAATAGATCCTAAAATTTCCTCAATGCTCAATGATCGTAACACCATCATTGGCGAGCGCAATTCTCGTCGTCTGAGTGACTTTCATTTGTCTGCCCGCCCCCCTCCCCAGGTTATATATCACTACCACGCTGGATCACTACTTGTGTTGTGTTGTGTTGGTACAATGACCCGGACAGCCTGATTACATTGTCGAACCTAGCCCCGCTTGTCTGATGCTATGGGTTTCAACAAGAGCTTGAACTGAAAAGCTGGAACCATGCACCGTACAAACAGATGCATTCGTCAATGAGTTCATCGATGGTAATAAATTACAGTGCAGATTTTCCTGGCGAGCAGTATTCATTGATCATTGACCATATAGTAACTACGGTCTGTACTTTAGCACCTGGGGAAGAATGAATCCACATTTCCGGTACGCACTTATTGCACAAAACGAACATGGAGTCTGAAGTTTTGAACAAGTTCCGCGACTTGCTAGCCTAGCATGAGTCAGGTAACAGGTGTGTAGGTTCAATAATGAATCATTTGCCTCATCATTGAATAGAAGTATCAACAGCAAAGGATACCAAGAAACGTGAACAACTGGAAACGAGATCGCTACCGAAGCGCAAGACAATCATTGATGAAGATCAAGAAAGAATTAACCAAAATGTACGGATGGAAAACAATTTAATGAACTTCTTTTTCATTACACACCCACGTATGATGAACAGCAAACGGAGCGAACTTCATAGTCAGAATTACCTGCTGTTCAGTGGTGGAAGCCGGCAAACTAAGCCCCGGGACTTGGAGTGGCGAACCACATAAGGCCACATTGAAAATAAAATCCAAGCATGCAGATCAATTGCAAATTGAGACAAACAGTTTAGTTTAAAATGAGAACTTCCCCAACGCAGAAGCGCCGATGAAATGTTTGAGCAAACGTGCACAGTAGTAAGGAAAAACTTGTGATCACTCAGAGTCAAATAAAGAAAAACCGGGAACTGTATTGCCCCGATCTACCCATTATTTATCCTCCATCGATCATCTTCTTGATGGTTGTGAGTAGATGTAGTAATCACAATAGTCGTCACTCAGGAATCACAATCGCAAACATAATCGAATCGGGAATCGCTCAGGTAGTCCTCTGTAGCACCGTACCGACAGTTATCTTACTTTCCACCCTTCATCCAAGCTCCGTTATAGGCGGAAGAATCGAGAAATACCCTACCATCATTTGGTTCAATACCATAAACAGTTTTTCGAGTAAATGTAATGGATGCCGTGCTCAAAATACCCAGCATTCAAGGTGCATCTGGACAATGGATTGCGGTGATTGAGGCAAATGTATTTGATGATACAGCCCCGAAAATTTGCACGTGTTACAGAAAAGACTCGGTATGAGGAATGCCCCGAAGCAACCTCTCATAATGCTTGCCCATTTGGTAAGAGGTGTAGTCCTGTACTCCGATCTATTGTTTCTCGAACAGTTAGATGTTCAGCAAATGGAAGAGCAAGTGTGTTATACGGAGCTGTACCTACAAAATGTGTGGAATGTGTTACTTGCAGACAGCAATGAAAGTATGTGTTTTGCATTCGCTTTCTCTGCGGAATATGATGGTCAATGGTAATGTCTTAATTTCAGTAAATTTTATTTATTTGTTATCCTTCAACATACCTTTTGTTAGCTTTGGAGTGATCAGTTCGTTATGGATGATTCATGCTGAAATCACCTTAACCGACAATTCGCACACTCCATTTTGGCCAGATGAATGATTCCACGATGGTACAAAATTCACGTAATATGCATTCTTCAACTGTGTCTCTATACTGTAACTTCACTATTGCGGTTCTATATTCAATTGCATAACTCATTGATTGCGTAGGTTAGTCGTATAGTTTTGTTTACTTCGATAGCTGACAGAGGTGGAACTAAATCCGAATGAGACGGCACGAAATATAGTTGCCCATCAATGGAAGTGATTATTCCCAAAACGAGTCAAAATGACCATTTAACAGTTCTAGGGAGCATAAACGTTTCGGCTTTTGTAACGTCAGATATGCACATTACAGCCCTTTGCATAGTCACCCTCTTTCTGTGAGTCTTTCTGACAATCACCTACACTTTTGAATCGATTGATCAATTTGCTCACCGTCCATTTGGAAGATAACAAATCTTGGCAACTTCCTTACGTTACGTTTCTCTCCTCCGAAATTCTGAATGCATTCCAGACAACCTTCACATTCGTGAGGATCACGTGAACTAAAAAGACGGATATACACGTTTGAGTCGAACTACAGGAAGTGCATACCTTTCTCATTTCCATGGAAACTCTCAGTATTCGGTATCCATTATACATACGACTGGGTTGGGCTAGATCCAAATATGGCGAACTGAAGTTGTGGTTTCTCATGGAAGGGGGCATTTTTCAGAGAACATCGTGTGATGCTCGCGGAAGTAGGAGCGATCGGAAATGAGCAAGCTGTGCATCAGGATGCTGCCATTTATCAACGGTACAAACTTAAATGTTGCTGTCTGCTGTTCTGTGATGGGTTTGTGTTACGATTCAAACTAGTCAAGCAGTTTCAGGACGAAAAATCGGAGGCCAACAGTTTGAACTAAGCACAATCTACATTGGTCTTTTCATATTACTTCAGGTGAGAATTTTGCCCAAAAGATACTCAACGACCCCAGTCATCGGCTCAGTCCCGATTTATCTGCTTGCCGTTCCCACGCGCTTCAACCCGATCCAATTTTGGCTGCTTGCCTTCCCGCATAAACATTTATCGCAACTCAACGGTTCCCTATCTGGCTCGTATCCTCACTGAGACGATGAAGATCCGCAACCAACTAACCTACAAAGATGAACACCTGTTTCATCCTTGTTGTATATGAAATTTCGTTTAATTTTTTATCCCATCGTAACGGTGAACACGATTTTTGACTGAAATGTAGGCACAGTTATTTACAATAAAATACAAAACAATACAAACAGAAGTTCTGTGACGAATAAGAAGGGTGATTGATTAATGTTTGTTTGGACGCTGTCATTTCTGTTTACATATTATTTAATTCCATTGATTTGCTTTAGTAAACCAACCACAACCTCTTTACATTTTGGAAGAGGAATAACAGGACTAGTCCGTGATCTCTGATTTGCATCTCATCGGCATACTGAAGTTTTTACATTAGTAACACCACACTAAAATGAACATTGAGACTTTTGACAAAGTTCTAGATGGTTGTTCTTTGATAAAGACCACTGAATAGCCAAATATTTAAATAGTATCTCATTTCATAAAGCTCCCAGCCATCAACGGGTATACCTGACAGCTGCGGGACATTCCAACCGAACGCGGAAGCGGTCATTGTGTTGGATAGAGCACAGAGAAAAATATGTCAAGGAAACAAGAAAAGGCTCAGATTATTCCGAAAGATCGAATAACATCGATTTAAAATTTGGTTCATGTATACANACAATCAATCGGATTGTGCCCGCTCCGTGTGTTGCATTCATTGGGGAGAGTTTCACTTGAATGAAACTCCAAACAATTGTTCCAATATGTGAATGTATTTTCTAAACACTGAAATGACATATTTTCAATAAGAAGGAAAAAATTCACCATGTTCTCCTTCTCATTTGAGTAACGGTTTCTCACTGGACTTATAACTGGCTGCCAATTCATGTAACTGGTTCAAACCCTCAGAATTGGTGTATGCTTGTGCATTAGGTGTGGACAGGACGCGCTTATTCGCTTCTTGGCCAGGGATTTTAAAATGCAGAAGCAGCTAATAAACTACCCTCAGCGGTTATTAAAAGATGGATAACGGCTGCTAAGCGATGGGAAAACATGTAGAATCTGTCGAGAATGTTCCTTGTTAGGCTTGAATGACTAACTTTGACCTATCGATTTTCACCCATACGCATTAAGTTTTAAAATAAAGACAATAATATCTTTTCTCCATTTTGCTAAATCACTATAGAACTGTGCAGTTAATATCAAGAGATGTTTTGGCAAAATAAAGGTAACCTGACAAAGTACAGAAACTCGGGACCGAAATAGTAGTGATGGTGGGAATCGAACAAACGCGACGTCTGTGCTGATGCTACGACAATTTGTGAAACATATGGTCTCACTCAGCAAGTGACACTAAAATCCTGTGTAGTGCTTTTCAAATTCCTAGTTCTCTCAGTTATGTGTATTACTGGTTGCAGGACATCTCTCCCATTATTCTTTTGCAACATTCCGCTCTTGATAAAAACCACTCAGAAAATTAGATCAATGACTAGACTAGTGAAATCATTAATTTTGGATTTTAATCGGTAGAATTTTTACCGGTACATTATTTAGGATGTTTTGATCATTTAGTAGTCAATATTCCATGGATATTTCTATGCGTCCAATTTTAACTTGAAGAAATAATCGGGCTTCTCCCTTCCTTGATTTATGAAGAACGTATCGAAAATTTTCACAATGAACGGTCGGATTGTCTGTCGGCTATTGGAGACTCAGTTAGTGGTTTTGTTTTGAACGAACGATCTCAGTAAAAGTGTAATTGTCTTAGCTACTGTCATCTCCGAATATAGTGTGAAAACCTTGGGAAATAAAATTCCGTCTATTGGGGCTGACAATCTCAATTTTACTTATTCCTCCAGGACACTATCACAACGCCTTTCTCTGGATGTACGAAGACGGGCTTATCACTTCCTGCTGGGCCTGTTTCCAGTCCAAACACGAACAAACGGGATCGGAGCAACTAATGTTATCACAACACCGTAGTCGAAACCAGCATGTGGTGTGACGCGGTTGTGACCAACATGGACTACTACGGTCTGTGTGATTCGTCGTCAGCTGAGGCGCGGAAACTAACGCAAACATTACATTCGCGTAAGTGTTGTTGATACTCGTTCTATAGACCATGAGACAATCTGTACGACCGACATCATCTCATATTGAAATCACCATAATATTGGGCACAGTTAGCATGACAACCAAGTTTCGGGCCCGTTTCAACAATGCCCAGTTTATCATCACAATAGCAACTTGTTTGGTTTTGGCTGCCCTAACAACTATACCGTACGATTAACCGGCCTCGAAAAGCGCAAGAAAATGGGATAACGGGGCACACACTCAGCATTGGTTACGCGGTCGCGTTGATCTCCGTATTACAGCAATTTCACGTAAACGAGAAGACAGGGCCTATAATCATGCACATATGGTGCAGAAAATCCGCACTCTTTTACCTTGTCTTGACAACAGCTTACAATAAACCAACTCATCTATATGACCTGTCTTTAAAGCCAGTGGAGCGCCGCTGTCGCTTTCCGTTATCTCAAACCAACGGAAAACGGATTCACGAAACATAAAATCCGATAATGAACTCAGATCCGCATCGAAATTAAGAAGCTAAGAGGGAAGGGTTTTCATGCACTACATCGAGTTTCGAAGTCCTGTGTTGAGGAGATATCAAGCACGGTACCCAGTGCATCCAAGTATTCAATATCCATCTGTGTTTAGAGAGACATCCAGTAACCATCAAAATCTAAATCTCGTTTGAAAGATGAACTCGGCAATGTGAACTGAGATTAATTAAACATCGTTGCTTCCTTCGACACTGTTGATGATGTTGATATATGTACGTTTTGTGTTTCTCCTTTTCAAACGGATTCTGCTTATTCTATAATAGTTTCCACATTATTAATAATCATTTTACAGAGAACATGGTTCCGAAAATAATTTTTCTGCATTTTCATGTAATTTATTCCAATACTGGACTCACATTTCGGTCATGGTTATTTTGATTAATATTAAAGAAAATAAAGTAAAACAGGATTACAATCTATTTTCAACCGTCACTTATTTCTCCTTTTTGCAAATTTCTGCCGCGTTTCTGTGACATGTAATCAAAGTGGTTATGGGTCAGTTACGAACAATCACACAGTTTCGATCAGAGTCGTCGCGTTGCTCGTGCTGCAAAATCGGGTGGTACTAGGGAGGTACCACGATATCGCTTCCAGACGGTCAAACAGGATAGGACTCAATGAACCGAGCCACGTGCAGTAGGATTGGCTAAAAGCCTAATTCAGACCAGTGGTTGGCTAGCGAAGAATGAATCGATGTGTGATGGAAAGTTGTGATATGCATCACCATGCGTAACACGATAAAACAAATTATGTTCGCAGTTCGCTATGGTTTGACCTCAATTGGTCTTCAGTCCGAATCCCAGTCGCCCCGATCTGAACACTACTCCGAATGATATCAACATGATTACTATTATTGAAAATCGGTTTTCGTAGCTCGGGTGAACTGAAT
>UZAN01040659.1:27011-59836 GCA_900618425.1 Echinostoma caproni
AGACGCCTGGCCGGTTGGATGAAAGACACCACCCAGCTTGGCTCAGTCAGGGACCGATAAAGGCAGGTGCGAGTGCCGAGTGGTCGAGACGAGTCACACCGTCGATGTGCGGAAATCGTTCCGTCCACTCTATTTACTGACGAGGATCCGGTCTAAGGATGTGAAAGCTCCGTTGTTATCTACAGCAGAGGCGATAGCAATTAGAATAAACAAACCCCATTATGTGCACACAAACAGTTCGTTAAATCCCTTTCCCTCCCATGGCCATGTGTCTGAAGTGCCCCCACCTAATACCTCAGTCAAATATTCACACTCCGCAAGGGATTATCACCAATTGTGCGATCAGTGTTAATACATNNNCCTGAACGTCCATTTTTCACATACTAAAACCCTGATTTGACTGTCTCCCGTGTTATTTCCGAGTTATATACTGTGCTGTAATTGGCCAATAGATAAAGCTCTGAAACCAAGCTTGTTCACCACATCTCTGTTTCTTAACGAATCTATCGGAATTATTCACTCTTTTTTCTTTACTGTTGTTGACGCCTTGGCGAGAGTGAGCAAGCACCATGACAACCATGAAGTTTCATTGGAGTTTGACACGAGTCACTTGGTCTTTTTTTCCGAAGGTGTATACGGCTAGCCCTCACACAGCCAATTGCAGACTAGATGACAAAGTGTGAGTACATGATTGCCGGTGGCTACTAATGACTTATTTACCGTTCGGTAGTACAGTTTGCTCTAACAAGAACAAATTCGAGTCTAGTGTTTCCCAAATAGACGTTTGGTTGGATGAACTAAAGGCTGCTCATGAAGATGATTTTGGGAAGATAATCAGTTTAAAATCAATAGAGTAAAAGACCAGAAAAGTCACAAATACATATTGAAAGAGCAGAATCTGTATCGCTTCTTAACCATACAGTCGAGGTAATTAACTACTATCACGATTATACAAAAAAAATTGCTGAACTACATAGTATGATCAATTTAGAACAATGTCGCATTTCCCCCAGTCATTATTGCAACACACGCGCACTATTTACGTTGGAATATTATCATTCGTGTCTTTGATATAATAATGAGGATCAAAGACATGATTCTCTTCAACTCCTCTGAGTATTGGTCAATGATTAACACTCACGTGGTTAGTTTTGTTGGAGGTCATGACAGCTCATTAGTACTTTCTTGGTTGTTTGTTGCTCTGATATGGGTGACACGCGACCGACCATAGGAGTGACTTTCAAAGGATTGCTTCAGACATTCATACACAACTGAGATTAGGGATAAGAGTCATTTATGTGTGGACGCAAAAGTTCAGCATAAGCTATTTATCATGAGCACAAATTCAGACAGACCGGCTCATACATAGAGTCGTCTAACTGATTTATCTATAGGCTGTAAGAATGCATCGCTGTTCGTCTAGCATTCGATAAATTCCACTCTCTCCCTCTCAGAGATCATTGCACACACAAGGTTGCACTTCCAAAGGATCACTGGTCAAAACACACGGGTCATATGTCTGTGGTGTTGACTAAAAGCGTCAGATGAAGAAAGGTTTACTTAATAAGGGATCATCGTCATGTCATATAAGCTCATCGCTTATCCTTGTTCCGAGTGCTAGGAACAACTTCATTCATGTGCGTGGGATCACTTCTGTTGTCATCAATGTATGGTAGAACTCATGAGTTCGAATTCAGAACCGATCTTGGAGGCTCGCTTTCCGATAAACGATGGGCATGAATAACAGTCAGTTACACGAACCCGGAATTTTATCCAACCGATTATGTTGCTATGGTCTCAAACTTCATTTCTTTTGTGTGGACGACGGGGAGGGGGGCATGCCTGGGTCAAAGCAACGTTCGTGCACATCAGGAAGATTATTACCCTTTTTATTTACTCTCTACAAACGCTTTTAGCTAGCTGGGGTTTATGGTGGAGTGCAACATTTTCTTAGTATCCACTATCGGCATAAGAAGATGGCGTTATTCAGGAGGTGTGAATTTAGCGAATGCACAGTGAGTGTCTGCATCGCTAAACTTTCGCACTTCATGCATTCAACTGAATTTTAGTTAGTTGTTCAATTTCTCATCAGTTACGTTCGAGAATCCCACATTTAGATTGAATCGTAAGCGGGTGAGCCATAGGGCTTTCATTTTCTTTCTGTTATTTGCTAGACTTTCTCATATATACAGAAAAGCGTGAAAAATGTGTTTACATTGAAGCTATAAACGAAGTAGAAAATGAGAACTGGTACTGTGAACTGAGTTCAAACAAAAAAGAACAAATGTAGCTCCTCGATGATCAAAGAACATCCGATGAGATATAGTAGGATTCACTTTCTAAGTTGATGGACGGAATCAACCAAGAAGATTTGATGATATTCGAAACCCAGATGCATACATTCATTCATTGGGATACCGCCTTTCTATCTCATTTCGGCTCTAAAGTCCGCAAAATAAATCGTTTTTTAATTATTTTTCTTGAATATGTGGTGTTGCTGCCACCGCCACTGTCGCCTTCAGGATTCAGAAACACGTCCTTCGAGGAGGCAAGACCTTAGTCGTTTGACCACCACCATCACCATCGATTGATTTGATCAGCATTGTTTTGCACACTTGGAATTTGTTAAAAGCCAAACTTGACTTATGAAATTCCTTTAAAATAACACACTTGACAAACTCGTCAAATTCAGTTGCATTCGGTAACACCAAAACGTAATTACTACGAAAAGATAAATGTTCACCATTTTTTGCCTTGGGTCATTCTGATTTGCGTGTCTACCGTTTGTATCCGTCGATGCTGTCACCATAGCTCCCTACGGGGTATATCCAGGCGATACCTAAAGACACAGAAGACCCGTTGCGTAGATGTGTACGGTCAACCTCCCTTTTCCATCAGTCCAGTTAGTTAGTCAATTCCAGATGAAATCTAAGTGAATATGAATGGGCGATCACCGTTAACCGGTCGTTCATTCACAAATGGTAGCAGACGATGCTGTTAGATAACAAGGGCCGGAGAAAGTGTCCACCGAAATCAATCAATCGATTTTGCTGATAAGTTGTTCAGTCAGTCAATCTTTGTGATCGTAGAGCCTACAAAGACCATGGTTATAGATTAAGGCCGAAGAATAGCAGTGACAGATGAATTGACCTCTTAGCGATTCATGGACATGAACACACCGTGGGTTAGATGTCAATACTAGGTGACTCATAATCAAACAAATCTCCCCTCTTTCATCCTTACTAATCCATTTTCGGTCATAATGTGATGACGTAACTTCCTGTGAACTGTGGCTGTTTTAAGTCCATCTCATAAACTTTTTACCGGATGATGTTGACAGATAATGGATGCGTTCGCACTAAAATAAACAATGCTCCCGGTAAAAGAGATAAACATTCATATGAGGGAATCCGAGTTGAATTCAGATTCGTCCTAATCAGGGCGATCTGCATCCAATGTACTGACAATCGGGCACTTTGATTGCATGATGAGGATCATGAGAACCGCTATTGTTCAACGATCAATATCACATACATTTGATTTGCCACCGCGAATTAGTCGCTCCCATAACCGAACAATTAGTTGGTCATTGAGACGATGTGGTTTATCCGTTCTACTATTTTTCTAACGGATTTGTTTTATTAAAAAGTGCTGCTGAAAAATTGTGGTTCATACCGTCATCACTATTCAAACGGTGTTGAAATCGAACAAGTAATCAATAAGTTTAGTTATTGAGTGTTTTTTAACTGTTTTTTATAGTATTCGATTCCTTTACGCCATGCAACATTCATCAGAGTGGCTTGGAAAGAACCTCCTCATATTCCCCTTGCCTTCCACGCATGGAAAACAAACGTAGGGCAAATGATGACTTATAAAAGTGAGCTTATGAAGAGTTAGCGGAGGCACATTTTTAACTATTTCTGCCTCACGACATTTTTGCAGAGAACTTGGTTCTGCTAAGTTTGGTCTTCTATTTCCACAGCTGGCAAAGTTGTAACCACCATTCTAAATACGGGATCCAAGTTCTTTCTTGCTGGTATTACTGGTATTAAACGAAAATTACATGAAAATCCAATCAGTTAACACAATCGAATATTCTTTAGACCCACTACTAACTTACTACGTTGACCATTAATAGAACCGAATGTCAAGCTTTGAGGGTTATATGATAGCAACCGAAAAATGAAATGTGATTATTATCTTATGAAATGATACTTCGAAATTTTAACCGGGTCACCAACTATGTGATTAACTTCTTTCGTTACGGAGAGCATTGTTAATAAATAAAACTCGGATATATGACAATAATGGAGGTGATGGGTTTGTACCATGTTAGGAAACCCGACACGACATTTCGTCACGTTAAAGTACTGGAATATTGATCAATTTTTCGCGTCAGATTTTGTTCTGGCAGCGTTGGTAACAAAATGAGTACCCCACATACACTACTTCGAAGGACCTCACAGTTGCGGTTGTAATCTAGTCCTGGTTAGACGTACGGACTGACCAATAGAAAGATTCATAAATCGTCGTTATGTCTTCCATCACAAGCTCACGACGAGAAATACTGTTACTGAAGTACTTCCCAAGGTGACTTTCACTCCAATAATAATAAACTAATAATCTATCACGGCAGGCTTACCCTTTTATCTGGACCACACACATGAAGACACAAACAGAATAAGATAAACAATCAACTCACCAATCCTGGTTTTTGTCTTATCTCATGAGCAGCGCGGTATGATTCACTGGATCTCTCAATCAGCCTATTTAGGGTACACAATAACCTTATACTGATTCATGTGTAATGGAACGTTAGAGCAGATGGTCACGTTTGTTCAAACCCTTTCTGGGGGTGGCTGATTTAAGAATGTGTTTGCAGTGCAAAACTCATCCCTCGGTCTTGGAAGAGGGGGCGCTTCGTTTAGCATGTTGGAAATAATGAGCGGTGCGTGCCCACGGAATCCCATGAAACGTGGATGTGCCCGGACTTACCGGACAATCATCAGATCCACTTCACAAGCAATGAAGATGTCACCTCGGCTGGTGAAGAAACGTTTGTAAACAAATTGTCAAGCTTGGCAAACAGGTGAAAATGAATAGTTCATGTACAGAGCCTAACAAGGACTAAGCAAGAACTGTGAAAATACTGAAGAAATCAAAAGAATATCAAATTTTAGGTTGTGACATTCGAGGATAGTAACCATGATTCTGTGGTAATGCGTTTCACCTTATGAGCGAGTCTTCTGTAGGTAAACAAAATTCAAGTAGAAGCGTAACAAACTGTGCATCCCTTCTGGTACCGTAGTTTTTCCATGAACACAATAAAAAGTAAGCCCAAGGTGTTGAAATACTGCGCCTTCATTTATTCAAGAAGTACTGGAAAAGAGCACAATCACACAGCACAAACACATTGTGTAGTTGCTGGCATAGTGTCGTCAATACTGCGAACCGTTCAATCCCACCAGTAATGGAATCAGGGACCTCATAGAAAGAACATGGACTTGTTGTCAGCTCGACTAGAGGACAGCTGATCCGACTCCCGTATTATTTTTTAAGCAGGACGTTTCGCAGTTGATCCGTACCCATTTAAAATGCTCACTAGCGTTCTATTGTTTACGTCTTACTCAATCTCAAAACCGCAAATTCCATTCTACAATCATATGGAATGTTTTACTATTCATTCTTTTTCCACTAGCAGCACACAGAGCCCGCGATACACACTCGATACATGCATCACCACTGAATTTAGTTTGGAGAACTTGTGGCTGATTTAGTTTACCGTGGAAGGAAGCATGCAACAGTTGAATTGTGACAACTATCAAAAGATCAGATACCCCGTGGAACAGCAAACCAACCAACTAATATATTCCTCAGCAAACGTTCTTCTCGTAGTAGCGGAACATGAAGCCAATCAATAGGGTTCAATTGCTGTATTGTGGTGTGCATGTTACCGGTTGTTATGATGATAATGATCTGTTGTAACCATGACATCTCTTCTAATCATAGAAGATCGTACGAACACTTCACTTCCATGTCTCATTTTGGCAAAAGATGCGATACAGATGAAATCGTCCGTTTGCGATTCGCTGTGGCGCAGCGTTGAAGACACCCTATCCTAGAGAGGAAGACATTTTTATCGCTCTTCAGAATCAAACACACAAAAAGTGATCCGTAAAATGACCAGTTGCTAAGGTCAGTAGTTTCAACAAAAAGATAGATCCAACAGTTTCGTCCAGTTGGAGTAAAGCACCTGACATCTGATCAGTCTATCCTCACTTCAGAACATATGCTGTACCCCCACCTAGTAGCATACCCTTGAACTGAAAACCTCAGACTGTCAGACAATTCATACCACATCGAAGACATTTCAGACAGAACGGGGACTAGTGTAAGGAAACTGACTCTGAACGATGTTGAAAAATAATGAATTTTCCGGTCGCAACATGAATAAGCACTTGAAAGCAATTGACGAGCGATGGAAAACGATTAGTTTCCATTCTGATTGCCCCGGAATGCCGGCATCGGCTTTGGCACGAAAGCCAAAGAAGCCGTGTAGGAGGGTGATAATTGTATGGTGAACAGATCTATCGAGACCAATTGAGGGTTATTTACCATTACATTGAAATTGATTACGATTTACTCTATTGCAAATAATAATAATAATAATAATAATAATAATAAGTAAATGAAGTCAGGTGAATCTATATGCTATTTGGCCTGTGAAATTTCAGCGTGACTCACAAATCAAAGTGGAGTGAGAAAGCAACATGCTAAAAACGAATATAAACAAGGGATGATGAACTTTAAGGTATCGGGGAAAGGGTAGCAATAGTCTGTGGGTGAGTTCATTTAGGATGGGATAGGAAACAAGAGACAAATTTGAGGATTTCAGTGTACAAACAGTGGTAGTCAGCATCAAACAAAAGACATTTGGTCAACTGGTCACAACATGCAACTCAATGCTTGTGAATGACGAAGCTGATAAGACCATTAGGGATTGTGCCCAGAATCAGAGTAGGATTTCAACAGACCTGACGAACACATTAAAATTATTATCTATTCCAAACCCAGATAAAAATGATAGAGGAGGAATGCAGTCATTGGAACACGAAGCGGGCAATAATAAATTGAAGTGCTAAGCACTGAGTGACACCAAGTATTCCAAGTCTACAAGTGTAAAGGAATAAGTAAGAGAAACGTGCGCAGACCCGATTGTGTGAGAAAACACTTAAATATTTAATGTAGTTGGACTACTAGTAGGTAAAGATAAAATGCTCCCGGGAGATGGGCTGTTGGTTTAAAGAGTTATCACCACACCTTGAAACATTTAATTGCACTCACCAACTTTGGTGATCCAAGCCTCCAAGATAACGTCAGCGCAGAGGTTGAGCGTTACAGTTTCTGGACAATTTGGACAAGATTAACTCTACCAAGTAATGAACCTCATCTCCAATGATTTTTTCCCTGTATCTCGGTAACGGTTGTACCTCGGCACACGAAAACTAGTGGGATTGGTGACTCCTGATTCGTGATTCATGTCCATTTCGGTAACTACTTCGGGATTTAGACCAGGTGCATATGATAGGCTCTCCGTGCCGGAGAGGGCTGATTGCAGATAGTTGTTTGTAAGGTGATCTGATAGCAATATCATATGCACAACTGCAACGAAAAATAACTGCGAGGAATAGTTAGAAAAAGGGAGGGAGAATAGAATGATTCGATAAAACACATCAAAGTTGATTTGAGGAACCGAAGAAAGTTCGGTACCAGAGTAGGTTCATTGCTTTTCGGTTGAGAAATATTCAAAGGAATCATTGCAGATATCTAACTAAACACCACAGTTATGGGGGAAATGCGGTAGTTTGACTTGGTTCACGGCTCCAAAAGCACTTGCGTAATCAAGAAAGTCGAGTCTTATAGTCCGGAGGACATTACCCAAGAAAAATTGTAGTAATCGGAATGACTATGAGTACCTTTATAAAGCTGACCGGTAGATGGAATGAAGTCTGCTCTAGAGAACTCGATAAATATAATGATTTATATCTTCAACATCCATATGACGGTTTTTCCGCATATCACAGAGCTATTTTACCTCCAGATTTATCTCCCGACAGCTCTTATTACCATGGCTGAACTCAGTAACACAGCTGTTTGAGTTCATGAATCTAATTAGTGCTAAGTAGAGTCAGGGGTCTACGTAAATGGCGTATTTTCTCGAATATAATCCTGATCACCTGCAAACCGATGGCGTTTCATACGTGGAGACGGAAGTTGATTTAGAGGGACGTAAACCGTCTTGACAGTAAATGTGAATGTTTTTTGATATCCCGAGATGATGATGAATTAAATACAAATAGGTCAAATATGACCTCAAGTCGAGTGGAGAGAATCACAACATTGATCAGGCTCGATTAGGTTGAAAGAAAACGGTTGATGCAGTTAAAATATCCATACCTATGATTAAATGTGAAGCAAGCGGTACATAAAGCACTGCAACATCAAAATTTCAAATATCTTGTAAGATTAAAAACCTTATGATAATTATATAAAGAAACCTACTAAGGAATTGAGGTCTATGATGGATTAGAAAAACAAACACTTAATAAACATAAATTAAAAAATGGAATAACCATACCATTTACGGTTTTCGAAGATCATCACCTCCATTGGTGGATATTTTTGCTGGACGATCGCTTCGTCAGATACCATAGCCATTGTGTCTTACTAAGTCATTTCCGATAACAGTGTAACTGACATTTCTGGAGTAAAATGACATCGATACTCTTGTACGTAAACCAGTAGCACAGATTGCTGAGATCACCAAACTTTTTCAAGGGCGAGTGAATAATAGCAGAGGTTACCGATGGGACGCAATCTGAGAGCAAGGCTTCAGCCTACAACACGTTCGGTCACAAACTTTGTTGAGTAAACGTTTGGATCGACTGTGCATGGAGTTGTCAAAAAAGGAAAATTCCGATTGCCCACAGCAGGAGGTGGGGACATGAAAATCCCGCGAATGTAGGACAGTGTAAAACCTGCTCATAGGATGTGTTCGTGACAAATATTTCCTCAGAGAAAAAATAAACAAGAAGCAAGCTTTACATGTCAATTGTCCCGATCGTTTCAAGAAGGATGCATCTTTTGAAAACAGATATCTCACATATCTGTCACAATCGATCTGAGAGTGCATAAGAGATTAAATGAACCACATTATAACTCTAAGTGACAACCAAATCCTTATCCTCAGTTCAGTTTGGATAGGGCAGAAAATGGTCACGGCCATTCGAGATTCCAATTAACAGACATGTCGGCCTCCACCAGAATTTGAACAGCCTCCTTCTCCTCTCACTGCGTCCGTTCGCATTCGTCGTATTTCGATTCGGCTGGTTACCTAACGTGATATGATAAGTGCCGGGTACTTCAGTTTTGTCCGTGACTCTTACGGTTCAGAACCGAAATAACAAGTATCAATGTAAGATTGGTGAGTCATTCGGCAATCACGTGAGAAAATCAGTGTGAAAATATGAAAACACCTTGACTTATCTTTCGACGACTTTTTTAACCTCAAATGTCCTCAATACCTTATTCCCCGCTCATATGGTACACCAAACTTGGTTGCTGTAATGCATTCCAATCACTGATAGATCGACGGTCAGATTTATAGTGCCAGAATTTACGCACAATCGGTAGTAGAATCAGATGTGTCTGGTTTGGAATTCAAAACATTCCTGATTTTTCGACAGTAGAATCAATGGTTAAAACGGCGGGATAAAAAATAAATCATGAACTTATGAAGGCATTCGTGAAATGATGCGGTCAGATTAGGTCACGAGCGAAACGGAGTTAGAATGGATTTTCTAGTGTCATCTATAGTCTATGTTTTGGCTAACAGACGATTCTGCGTATCCCCAAATGTACTTTTAATTGACCTGGAATGAACTTCGTTTGTGCAATTGTATCACTCGCAAGGACAACTATATTTGTCCGACCTAGTAACAAAAACCATGTTAGTATCATTTTTGTTATCGTATTTATAATCGTAATCCCCACCACCAACCCAAACAAGAACACTGACCATAGCACTGACTTCATTTCGTCCTCCAACCTCCTACACCACCTGAACGAAACACCGACGCAACCGTTGTCAAGCTAACTGTGTACGAGTTTGGATGTTGTTCGCTCGGCAATGTGATAAAAATTCTAATCCGATGCTTGCGTCAGTCGGGGACCGATTCAGTGTGGTTACCTGGTCCGGGACAGTTAATGCACTTGTTTGTTCGTTTGATAGGCACTAGGTTCAGATCCCGGGCTAATTAACTTTTATCGATTGCATGTATCCATGAGGCTTAGGCATCAATTGAACCGCCCCACAAGATGGGAACCGATTGTCGTGCTGAGCAATCAATCTAGGCTATGCCTATCTCTTGATCATTCTGATACATCTTTCCCCTTTGGCTGGAAGAAAGCACTTTTTCGATGAAATATCAGCAAATATACAACATAATCAAAATATCTCGATCGAAATGGTTAAAAAAAAGAATAGCAACAGATTTTGTGTTATTCTAACTGTAACCGGCAAAGACAATCATTTGAGAGAATACATCGATTATTCTCATCATAATGTTTCCAATCGTGCCATTAAATCTGTACAACTATCCCAAAAACCTGATTATTTGTTTAGTGAACAATTACATGGACTTATCATTTGCTTCCGATTTACACCTACGCGATCGATTCCCCAGTATTAAATCAGTACAAACAGATTACAAAATTCCCGAGGTTAGAAAATCCTGTTTTGTATCAGATCGGTCTGAAACCTCCGTGTTCTATGGTGATATCAGAAACCAAGACCAGATTTACAGAATACCTAGGTTTTGTGAGTACTTTATTCAAACCACGAAGCTCATAGGGCATATGTTCTCTGAAGAACAGCGGTTGAAAATTAAGTTGTTATTTGAGACATGCATCTCGGATCAAGACGTCATATGTTTTAATTGCAAGTAGTTTAGATGGTGTAAAGTTTCCAACATCCAGTTCGTGATTAGCACAACAAAAAAATCCGTTGATTTCCTCAAAAATACCATAATTTGTTTGGGGTGAGCATATGAAATGTCGTTTGGTTGTTCAATTATTATGCTTGAACGAGGGGACGATCAAAGACGGGCTGTTTGGGCACAGTGCCACATAGACTTTAAGTGGTGGTCGGGGCGGTGAGATTTGAGCAGTGGTTGGTTTATTAGCCAACTTTTGTCTACCGATTGTTGGCTTTCGGTCATGGCTTCTCGCGGTACTTGGTTCAAAGATAATCAGTGTGCACCAGAACAACTACTCAATTATGCCGTATATCGGTCGGGTGAATGCCACCTAGACAATGCACGTCGTCAAAGGCTTGTCGATCGCGANNCCACGGAGAACAAGCTTTGATCGAAAATTGTTTCAATGAGTCAGTATTTCTGCGTCCGTGGCAGTGCATACGTCACGAACAGAAATGAAAGAAAAAAATGGAACGAGGCGGCTATCACATACTTCGTGCGCGTTCAAGGCTTTAAATATGCGCCAAGACATAAGATGGACGATGTGATGGACGTAGAATCTAANACAGTATTAAAATTTCCACTGGTTCAATTCAAAGCAGTCAAATAATGGGCTGGTTGAAATGGGCATTACGCAAATACTGACAAGTGGTTAATTTTAGTTTAATTTAAACTAGCAGGAATTAAACAGGCACTTTCGTGCAGCGGTTTTGATTGTTGTCTTTAGGCTACCTATTTGGAAGAATGAATGCAATGAAACAGTGCCGAGACGAAAACAACGAATTCAGTTAAACTGCAAGAACCGAAATGATCGGATGGCACCACCAACCAATCATGCGAATTTCCGTCGCCAGTGACAAATTTAGAAGCACGAATTCCGGAGTAAAAATTACTCATGCTAGTGAAACACCCTATATTAGTGGCTGTTTCAGAAATAATGTATAACTTATATTGAACCATTATCACTATGAAGCTAAATATACAGTCCTAAAAAATGGTACAATATTCTAGTGGTTTCAAGAGGGTGCCCGATGATTTACCTGTTATATATTTCAACACTTGCCATGGGATCATTTTGGTGTCAAGTTTCAGTTTTCAGGTTATCACGTATAGTATATATAATACATAGTGGAAGGAATGTTACAACACATTTCAATAAATCTCACCGTTTGACTTAGTTTGTTAAATTGATGCGCCGGCTCGCGAACGGAATACGTTTCAGCTAAATTATTTAGACAACTTGTTTTTGCGCACTACTGACACGCATGCCAAATTGTCACTTATCACGATCATGGTGACCGCAAACAAATCGAGCAACTTAATCATGCCAAGACAAAATCTGTTTGGAGAAATTGTCAAAATGCTATTTAAGACAGATACATATCTCAGATTGTCCCGGTCGATCCGGTTCACAGCATAGCTCTCTCTTGTCTCCATACGATGATCTACCGAGAGCGATATGTTCTCTTTCAGATTTTATCGATCGCATACCCGTCATGTGACAAGGGGCACTGATGGAATTTTGAATCACCCCGGTCTGCGGTGGATGTTGGATCCGTGATTGGAGTTTTGTGCGTGAGATTTGGAGGTGGGGGCGCGTACGAGCGTGGACCACTTGAATGACCGTTTAAATCTGGTGCGTGAAGCAAGTGGCCGATTGTGAAGACAACCAGGGTGGTTCCATGTGTGCGTGTGCATGGTGGTCCAGAACCACCTCAGTGGCCATTTCCTGCGAGTATTTCTTTTCGTCATGAAGCGTGTTCCTACAGGTGATTACGTCTTAGAGTCCTTTTTCTGGGTCACTGGTGAGTAGTAACTTGGCACGGTATAGAAACTGATCATATCATGAATGTTCCTAGCATCAAGGTAAAACAATATTGAGGTCAATACCGTCGTGTATGATAACAACACTAAATTTAATTGAACTTATGAGTTGTATTGCATCGTATCAGTTTTTTTTGTCGCCCACCTGGATATTTCATTTCCGGGATATTCACCCCACTCCAACACACTGCACCCTAAAATCGGGCGGTATACTATCGTGCCGTCATAAACCTTGTCGCGGTGTACAACGAAATACCACGAATTCATATAAGCTTATCTAGGAGGCAATGCAAAGTCCAACGTACCGGTTGTAAACACACAAGAGATGAGAAAAAAACCGAAGAGAAAACTTACCTGTTCACCTGCACAGAGAACCAGAGCGTCCTCAACAAACAATATCGAGCGCAATACAGAAATGATCACGTCTCAAGATCAACTGGGCCAAAGCGGTTTCTTAATTCGCCTTCATGAATTACACTGTCAAGAAGCTGCTCATATTTGGCCATTGTACTGTACATCCGTAAAAATTCATGTATGCTCGTTCACCACCACATGGAGTGTCTCCGACCTCAGTACGAAATACCATAACTGTACCTGATGCGACCTTAGATGTCCATGACTAACAATTTCTTTTTATTCCATCTTCCTCCCTACCCCGAGATTTTTTTTTGGAGACCGCATTCCATTGACTGCGAGTAGAGTCAGGTCAGCCGATAAAACATAATTGGGGAGGGCGCATTGATTTGAGTTCACATTCAGATAAGAACCAAGATACCCTACTTTGCATTCGGGCATGTTGGATCACGTTGTGATTCCGATGAATGCGGCTGAATAACTCGCGTACAAGGTCAAGCGAATTAAGTTAATCATTGAAGCTCATTCGCTTTGACCGCGTTAGGCGTTCGGTGGGGTTGGCCGAATCACGGTGCGCCACTAATCTAAGGGAACGGCGAGGAACTTTACAAGCATCCGAAAGGGGATTTAATGAAACGAAAAACGTTACGTTCCGCTGTTGTGAAGTCGTCATTAGCTACCGGACCGTTTCGGGTACAACGGATTAAACGGTTCTGCCGTATCAAAAAACAATTCGGTGCTAACACGTGCTGTATAGAAAATATCATTTCGCGCATGGTTGCAAGTTCATGGGTTGGATGAACTTACAAACGCGGGACCACAAACCTCAACGCACAATGTTGGTAGGCCGCATCCGGAAAATCCTGACGATCCCCTCGCAATAAACTGAACTGCGAAAGTATGGGCGAGATGCCCGCACTTGGTTTGCCGGGGTAACCGGTATTTCACTCCGAAACATCTCATTGTGTAGCCACCATCATTGCAGGTTAGACGAGAGCTACATACCCGAAGGGCGTGACCGAGTCCCTCGCGCTGGACACGACCGCCTTCCAAGAATGTTGTGGCTGACAGCCGGAGTCCGCCGAGCGGTCACCTACCTACATGTCGAAAGCTGATTGCGACGAACCAGGCAAGCACGCTGACGTATCCTCCAACGAAATAGGGCTTTACCCTTGACATTAGGACCAGCTGCCACCTTGCTACGGTACGCGCCCAGGTAAACCAGTGAAGACCGCGCGGTTACTATAGGCACGGGAGTCGCTCGGACCATGCGGTTAAAAACCGCACCGAACACTGGGCCAAAGACGCAAATATATGAGCAATCGTTCAAAGCGGCATTTTAGTCCGCAGTCAATGTTATAAGACGGGAGCCAATCCGTTGCTGCCGACTACGGGGTCACAAATAAAGAACAAGCTTTGGCTTATCACACGCTCTTATGCGGTACAGCCTATATCCTTCGTTAACCGGAACTGGACTGCTAGCCGCTATCACAGAACCGGGCGAACGAACACGTTGGTCCACAAACTAGAAAAGAGCGGAGACCAAGCCTCCGAATGGAACACAGAGGGGAGCTGCCAATAAGACCTAATCACCCAACGCAGTGGGTAGCGTCCCATCGACTTGATATCAATGTTGTTCAGAGAAAAAAGCGGATGAAAGTAATTTATTGGGGACATAAGAAAATAACATGCAGGGATGACATAAAGTAGCTCTGGAACTGAGGGTCATGATATCATACAGACAAGAAAATAGGCATATCGCATAGTTAACGCATACAACGACCACCAAAACTCCGCCCATCAAGTTCACCGTTCAGTTCCGCGATAGGGACAGTATTTGATCGTGTGAGCTGCATCCCCCGTCGATTTGCACACTGGACAGGACAGCAATCGCAAAACAGGACAAGTGACACGACCTGAGGCATCTCGCACCTGCAAAAGAGAATTCCATTTATGTTAAGACCAAGCGAAGGTAAACGCCGGTTACTGTTGTCAGAAATTTTTCCGTTCTCCGCGAAACTCACCTTGTGTGTGATATACACTTGGAACGGTTCACCATTGTTCCGACAGAAGGCGCACAATTCCAATCCCTCCTCCGATTTTCTACGAACCAGAGCACGCAGCCGACGCAGGAACTCCGAGAACTCCTCCAGTTGGATACGGGTTGAGGATGACGTCGATTGGCCTCGGGTGAGACTGTAAGAAGAAACGGGGGTTTAGCAACGAGTACAGATAGTATAGGCTCCAGAAATTCAAGAACAACTTACCGCTTCTCCCACGTTTCCAACTCATTTTCCAACGAAGTCCACCGGTTACCTGCAAGCCGATGGAAATCAAACTAGAGATTCTGCATAATTTACTGAAAAGCGACCAGAAGACAAAGGGCGAACAAATACGAGATGGGCCTCACGACCATCGCCGCAAACCACACCCAACAGCTCGAGTCACTCGTACTTACCGGTAATTTTCATCGGTCTTATGAGCACATCGGTTTTTATTGATGACATCGTCGGAGGCGGGACCGGTGCCCTTGGCTTAGGTAACACAGTATCGCGTAGCCCCATTTGTTTGAACGAGTTTTGGATAGTATTCAGATCTGAAAAACAATAGTGGAATATACAGCGGTTGCTAGAGCACATTGCGAAGCACGAGTAAAGCACGAAAACATCCTCACCGGAGTCGCAGCAGTTGGGAGTTCGCAAATGAGGTTTTTCGGGCGGTGTGTTGATTGCTCGAGGTGAAGAAGATGTACTACTGGAGCCACGATTAGAGGTCCATGGCGACCAAGCATCGGGCCAGACGCCAATGGGGAAATCTGGTATGGTCACTTCACGGTGCGGGGCAGAATCCCAAAGAGATGCCAAGGCAGATGGAGAGCACTGCATGGCGAAAAATCGGAGGCTGTGAGAGTGGGGTCGCTAGGTTATGGCGCGCTTTTGTTTTGCAAAGTGACCAATCATATTTCAAGTTTCACTTCGACCAATCATTGTCACCCTGTATTCCTCAGTCTGGACCACCACAATTCCCCCTACCCCTCGTGGCATAGGCCGCGCTTTCTGCAGGGAACTTTGCGACTCGGTCGGTGACACGACCACATGAAAAACACACCCCTCCTTATGTATCGGATGTTCTGATTGGTCAAGCAGAACAGTATGTGTGCCTTTAGTTTCTATTACCGGTCATGCCGCCTCCGCGGTCCTATCACATGCACACGGTACGGGAACACGGATGTCGCCTAGGTTTGGATTTTCTGGCCCGATGCAGCAACCCTCGGTTGGAGAATCCGTCCTATGGTCACCCCAGAGTATTAGTTTCTTCTCCAATCTTCCTCACTTTTACACCGAATGGGGCACCAGCCCGGAGTGTGGCTCTCCTGTTGTGCGATAACCCGAAGTTTTGTACGAATGGATGAATGTTTCGGCCCTCGGTACGGGGATGCACAAACGAACGTTGTTTTTTGGCGTCCATATAGGCCCGATTGTCTATAAATCACGTGCCGAGGTTGGCTGTTCCCAGGTACTGACAAACGTTATGGTCAATAAACAGTGACGCACTCTCATTCCGCAATCCATAATTTACCTGCTAATCGAGCAGTATAACGCCCTGAGGGAAACTCGGAGATGCAAGCTAAGGTTACTAAGTGAGCTGGTTCTGAGTGTACTGACACGAAGGATATACTGCCCTTTTCAAATAAATCCATCATTTCAATCGTAACCGCTCGGATCCTCGATAATCACTGACAAGTTAGAGTTCTTCGACATGGTAGTGGAAAGTACTTACTCTTCACGGTAAAAGGTCACCTCTAACTTCTTTGTTCATCTGAGCCGCATTTAAGCCAGAGCAGACTTGTTTGTGGCCAACAGACTGACAAACCACTTCCAATACGTACACTGCACAAATATGATTGTTCTAACCCCTATTTATTGAATGCTAATTGGGATTGGCGTTTCTTTTGATAACGGAACTGCGGTTTATTACGCAAGAACGGAACGCCGTTTTCGGAACTCAAATGAACATAGCAGTAAACTGTTTACTAGTACACGAGTTTAACCAGTACTCATTGGTTTGAGTTCGAGAGTTCCATTGAAACTTATAACAGTACTTGAGGTTTTGAACGGGTGATTCAATATCAATGCCAGGCAATGCAATTTTCCTATGAAGTCATTTTCTATTTGATCCATTATGTAGCGCACTTTTCCCTCCAATGTCCAATGTGCAGGCCGCACAGTGACCTCTCTCTTCAAAACAGAAAACAGATTTTCAATCACATTGATTTCCGGGTTATTAGGGGGAAGTTGCATGAACTGAACCCAAGAGCCATGTATCTTTTCTGACGTCTAAAAGCAAATAATAAGTGAATCAGCCTACCTAATTGAATAAATTTACTAAACTCTCGTGGACCATGACACGGAGCGTTATCCTAAAAAAACGATAAATTCCAGACGATTATTTTTCTCAAAATTCTAGAAACAGTTCCGTCATTACTGATACGAATTCATGGTGACTTTGACTGATGTTCAGCACTACTTAGATCGAAGTAGACTAGAAATAAATTTTTGTAAGTACTTAAAGCATCATATAGATGATAAATATAATGAAACTAAATTTGATCAGAAAGCAAATTGTTTAGTTTATCACAATCGGCCAGTACTGTACTTATGCCTTGCATCTCATCGATCGTGCAACTGGACGGTTCCGTTTCATAGGATTACCGACGAGGGTGAAACGGATGAATTCCTTCGGTGGTATGCTCAAGAGATGGGTGCCTTCGATATCAAGTTCAGCTTCTCGTAGAAGAATTACAGTTCTGTGCAGTCGTCCTTTTCGTTCCCAGGGTTGCCAATGATACCTTTGTCTCCCAACTTTTCGGGTCCATAGTGTTTTATCATATCATCCACGTCGGGGAAAAGTTCTAGCCACCATTTATCCAATGTCATTTTGAAAGCGTGGATACTAGACAGGTTGATTAGCTCCTCGGACAGTTTATTGGAATTATTTGCAATTCCATTGCGGAAGTAATTTGAACTCACCTCGAATCTATTCCTTTCCCTCTGAATCCGGACCACTGGTACCCCTATGAGGGCCATTAGTGGAAAAATCCACAGGGTGGATCCCAGACAATCCCCTCCCTACTGTAAACGTTTCGATAAGGTTTCCTTTAACAGATCCTGTTCCCCAGACAATATTTGACACTCTCCTGTTATCAGTGCCATGTCCTACTTCTCTGACCATTCAAATAAATGTCAAGTGTCCCTCACTAGGTTGCAATTGCCATCTGAGCCCACCACCTTCACGTCATCTGCGAAGACGAAACATGATGAATTTGTGTAGTAATCGGAATAGAAATTGGAACCAAATAGCGCGATTTCGGATTCATACTGTAAACCCATTGAATACCTCAAATTCGGGTGGAACCAAGACGAGCTGTCTGTCCCAGACGCTTTGTTCACGCTATGTTACACCAGTACCCTGTGCACATCCGCTGGAGTTATCACACGTTTATCTATAAGTTGAACCCGTTGACCTCCTCCAGGCGGGACAACCAACCGTTCAACATCATTGAACACACTAACAAAGAAACTCTCCAGTACTATGGTCTTATGCTAGTCAGCTGTGGTTACTGTGTGGTCTTCAAGTTTAAGGGCAAATATCGCATTCCTAAGCACCCTCTTTGACTGCACGTAACTAGCAACTCATGGGTTTGTCTTCACAATTTTAGCTGCATTCAGCTCGTATTTGCGTTCCTCTCTTTGAACAATGCGAACAATCTCGTTTCTATGTTCTGCGTAACGCATCCGTGACAGTTGCGATCCAAGCCACCCCGCTATCGTTTCCAGCTGGCATTTCGACGATGCATAGTCATACCGATGGCAGCCCACCACCAAGGTGCCTTACCGAATGACCTCCAAACTTGAATAAGTGTGAACACGTCCTGTAACGCAAATAAGTTCGTCTTAATTATCTTAAACAAATCTTCCTCTGTAGACCTATCCTCGGCTTGCTGCCAGACGACCTCAGATGCTTTCTTTTGCAGTCCTTCAAGGTCTAGGAAGCTCTGTTACTGTACACATTGTGAACCATTATCTACGTCTGGTAGGTAAAAAAGAACACCAGGATTAACACTTTTTGGGACGCCTGTGCCAGGTTATCTAATATAAATCGGAGTTGTTTCTCCTCCATTGGCACAGCACTCGGACTCCTGTGTACACACGCTACGTTTATTTGGTGTCCCTCGGTGGTGATGGTGATTGAGCACATCTGTATGTTGTTCGCACAGACTTCGTGGATATCCTTCCTTACTAAGAGGATTACACCACCGCAATGCAACTGGTTGCTCCGATCCTGCTTATGAACCTCAGACGCTTCACGGGCCAGTGATGGAACATTGTAATGACTGACGAGCCATGATTCTGGGATGATTACAACGATAGCTTTGTGTTCTTTTGTCACTTTTAGGGTTTACACCCACTTACTTCTGATACTGCACACATTGGTGCATAGTGCCACTACTTTACCTTCCCTCAAGGCTAAACTTATCCGGATTCCAAATATCCGATATCTTATATTTTGAGCACCTGCAGGTTATCTCAATTATTGTATTCTATGCATATATATATATATATATATATATATAAAGACGTAAACTGCCATGAAGAAGTTACAATAGAAGAAGTACAGTAGAATCTAACTGTGACTAAGGCTGGAAGAAATCAAATGTATTTAATAATTTCGCCCCTCTCGTTCCCTCGAAGTTTAAGTCAAAAATAGATTGGGCTAATTTATAAGCATCTTAATTGCAGTCATTAGGAATGAACGAATTTCGGTTGGAAATGAACTAATTATCTCATTTTCACGGCAAAAATCTGGTCATAAATGACAATTATCATCAGGGGTGCTCATTCGACATAATCTGTGCTCCTACAATATGTCGTTCAGCTTTCACCGCCACCCCCAAATTCGCTCTTCACGAGGTGGTCCAGAGTCACACACGATTCGTTCTAGGGTGGTTATTGTCACCTTTGTGCACATTTATGCCTGTGGTTTGCATCAGTCTGCCCCCCCCCGCCTCCACCAACACACGCGCACTCCGAACCTGTCGCACACTCTCACGATTAGATTCACCGGCGTTTAGAGGATATAAGGGGAATGTGAGCCACTTGACCTTGTTTTAGGGTTCGATTTCAAGTCAAACGCTTGAATGCGTTTCGGCTTTTTAGACACTCATATATGTGCGTGTATGTCCCCACCTTATGATTGTTTCATCACTATCAACAGTTATGCTGTTTAGGTTTCATAGAATCGTGTATGGTTGGGGGTTAGGGATACATTACACTGCTCGAAGGGGGAGCGAAAGTGGCACATTACGAGACTCAGCTCGACACTTGATGCCAGTAATAATGTTACGAACAAGGATGTTCGGGAGAATCGGATCGAATCTATGTTTGTCATGACGGAGGTCAATCGAGAAATCAGTTGGCGAAATCATTGAACCGTTCACATAGTGAAACGTAAAACGGAACCAGGTGACAAATCAACCGAGTTCGTGCCAGTCTTTTCAACGATAATGAGTGACAATGTGCAGGCAGTCCACGGCAATTTCAACCGTTTGATGATCGAAAATATAGCTATGGTATGTGCTTTGCATCCTCCAAGTGTGAAGTCCATGGGAAAGATTGCCGGGAGCCTGTGCATGCAATCGTCATTTTGTGATGATCAGTTAAAAGTAGTACAGTGTACTTCGAGTGCTTGTTTATAGCTGGAGGTGGTTTTGGAGAGCAGAGTAGTTTTTGATAACCTGCGACACCTGTCTCAGTACTATGACATTCGACTTAGCCCTAAAGGAAGTGTTCGTAGTGCCCTGCTCAAGGTTGAGAGACTTGGTCTCTCCGAGCTGAGGATGCTAATCGGCTTTGTGTATTCAACCACCGATGCGTTCGAAACATTGCTCGTGTTTGGTGCGAACATCTTGTGAGCAATTGTGAGATTCATCGTCGTGTATTGGGTGCTGATAATCATGCTCTAAACAAATTTATCTCCCTCCATCGCTTACGACTGCTCGGTCATGTTTTGCGCATGTCTGCTCATCGTCTACCTCTCCTCACGTACTTTGCACGCGCTGGGCAAAACTGAAAGAAGTGCTGCAGCTATCATTCTTGCAGCACCGTATATATATTTCCACCAATCCACTAAAAAACCTTTAATTTTTCAATGATGTTTAACAACGGGATGAGTACAACATACAATAAGTTCATTACTATGTTTCACCTCAATAACTGGCTAGTAACTACGCTTCTGAATAAATTCAATGAACTAAGAACTGATGTTCTTTCCATCGACTTGTCTGATCGATGACTGAGTCTAAGTGTTCTCTTACTGACCACTTTTTTCTGTGTGATTCTGGAAAAATTGTGTGCTGTAAAAACATTATTTCTGAAGCAATACTTGTTGTGACAACGAATCGACTTTGTTTTGTTTCGTTCATTGGATGAAATGAAGTTAAGGCGTCACTGGTTGTGGTTGCTAGGCCATTTACGAAACTTCATCTCTATGATTCCCCCCAACAACGTGAATATGCCCATGATCTATGGATTGAAAAGAGCACCGTTCCGAGTACACCGGAAGAACCGAGTTTATCTCTGGCTGTGGTTAATGTATGGTCCTTGTTTTACACTTCAAAGCGATAGCTTCTCAGGACAAACCTGAAATACCATACCATTGTTTCGTCTTTAAGTTTGGAACAAATATGATCCCCTGCAAATTGTGGCATTTCTGTTCCATATCAGCTCACCATAGTTTTTAATCCCGGTCTTCAACCCTCAGGCAGTTGCCCTGGTATCACCTGTCGACTGAAAATTTACCACATTCTAGGCCGGGTCAGATCTTGCTTCTCATTAAATCCGATTAACAACACAATCTGGATTGCTGGATTTTGTGTTGGAGAGAGAGCGGGAACAACTTCCTACGTTCACCGTGGCACTAATTATTGCCAATCCATCGATAGCTCCCTAGTGGTGTTCTTCTGGCTTGACTTAGGATCTATTTGACTTGGTCATCTTACTCTGGCAGTCATTATCACTTGCTTCAGCTTCGAACAGCGGGAAGACCACCATTCGCTGTAGATGATAATCCCATAAACGGTTCTGTGTCGTTGTCCACCGAGCGTCGACCGATTCACACCGTTGTATACGCATTGCGAAACGCACGCGAACAACAGACGAAAAAGGGTAAACTATGTGAAAAAAGATCGAACTACGGACCATCGCAAACAGGGGTGTCAACAAAGAAGAGCCACGTGTTGTATAATGCTTGGACTAAGCAGAATATGACTGATTGGAAGTGGTTAAGCAAAAACGACAGGGTATGAATCACCCAATCGAGTATCTGATGAATGGAACGTCTGACGCTCGTTAATTTGGACATAAAGTAAGGTACGGAGCTTGTTGATATTGAGATCAACTTTCCAAACCCATTTACAAAACGGTTCAATGCTGATCTTCATATATATGATTTTACAGCGAAATACAACAAAAACCATTAGGATATCGATTGACTTCCTTCTCATCACCACATATCACAAGAGGAAGGAAAGCTGAGTGGATGTACCGTGAGATGTTACGAGCACGATTCTTAACGGTCGCACTTCGAGAGGTCCGATCCTTTATACTGGTATGAATCGGTATGAATCACCAGTGCCTGTAGGTCTAGCAATCTGATTTCATTCCACTATCTGATAGGCATTGGTTACCCACAGTCCATCCATATAAAAGCTTCCATCCCAAAGATAACATAATGAATTTAGATAAACTGACAGAGATGAATACCAGTGTAAGTGAACCATACTGTGTGCATGATGTCATTAGTGAATGTGCAGATAGTGAGGTTCCAACCGCGAAGAATCACCGTGGATTATTTCACTCACGACTGAAATAGATGCCAATGGAGATTCGTATATTGGTGAAAATTGTTCACTCTGATCTCTGTGTGTATGTCGATTCTATTTCTCATTCCACAGAAATTCACATGAATGAAAAATGTATAGTGTCATTTACTAAAACGAACGTCTTATACTAGTCACGAGTGCTCATCTATTTTAGATATTGCATGTCGAAGGTTTCTGACTCCTCGGATCAAAGTGTATCCTTTAACGGAACACGTTCATGCTTAGAGTTTACTGCGTTCGCTGGAATGCGGGTACTGGTATTAACGGCAAGATGACAGCTACTCAGAAAAACGTACGTATCATTTTTCATTTTTGTTTGATGTATTTCGCTCAGTCTATAAATATTTTTATTCGAAAGTACACCGGTATTTCAGGAAATCTGACTAGTTTCGCAGTACCAACCGAATGACAGCATCACACATTGCGGTGGTTTGCGTTCCCCAGTAAGTGTCTGGACATCTGCAAAACTTAAATACACAATAGTATTTGACATAAATATAGTACATCTCTGTTTTGAGATGAACTAATGGGATAAAAGTCGACTCAAGCCTTATATCCTTACTCGCATTTCGTTACAGAGATGCTGACTTTAACATGTAATCAAGTCGAATGATGTTATTTGAGATTTTCAATGCTGTAAATGCCACAAGATTCCATCACGATTCAACTGTTCCAGAAAATGACATAAATTTGCCAGCGTCCTAGTTTAGCTCAACTAACATCTTGCTGTTTTATTTGATCTCAAGCATTATCTGAATGTTGTCAACAGAGTTACATTTGTATATATACAATCTACTGAATGCGTTAAGCGTAGCAGCTCCTTTGGGGAGTGAATCACTACTCCCATAACGCAGTGTTGAAGTTGGGTGTGAGAATCAAACCAACCTCTCTAACTTTTCAGTACATCGAGAAAATAGCGCTCGACTCCTGCAAGAAGCCTTTTTCGTACCACCGAGTGAGTTAACAGAAAATACGTTTATTTAATTAATTAATATGTTTAATTCGTCAAATGAAACTTTATTTAAAGCTGGGATGAAACTCGTTAAGTGATAACCCTACGATTATGTATAGAACAATAAACAAATCATTGAAATGAATGAATTGGGGAGGCGTTTACCGGAGGACAATCGTAGAATCGAAGCATGTTTTAGTGACAAAAGTGCACAGAGTCCTTGTGCCATGATAACCACATAAGAAGTTGTCATTGGACAGTGATATAAAAGGGCGCATGTGCACAGCTAATGAACTATCTTGGGAGTAAAACTCTAGTGCAGTGCTTTCTGAGTCTAAGATCCACCGAATGGACGGTGGTTTGTGCGTGATGATCGTGTCCGAAAGATGGTCATTGGACCTAAAACGTTCATGATTTGAGCAGATATGCAACAAGTTGCAAAACGTCGTGAAATTTGTCGCCTCCATGAGCTCTACATGTGACAGGTTACAGCGGCCTTACTTCACGTATATCGTACATTCAACGCAAGATCGATCACACCGACTCAGTACAATCTCACGAAGTCGATGCAATCAACCTTGACTTAGCAATTTCTGTCATCAGTATCTTCATACTCATGAGTAGTCAACATACATTAATAAAACGTTCTCCTGAACTCAGATATTCATTGACTACTCATCTGTGAATTCACAGCATTTTTATCAGTGAATTTTCTAGTTATCGTGACCAAAGAAGACAAATATTCTTAGTGCTGAAAAAAATATCTGAGTTCAGGAGAACGTTTTATTAATGTATGTTGACTATCCAATTTTCTCTATCTTACTAATGTCCGTCTGAGTCCAACTATCAGGCAGAATTCAGACTCGATACGGTTGCCTGCATCTTTTGCATTAGAATCATCATGGCCTGCATAATAATTTAGTTCTTCTGTATTTATATTAAAACACTAGGAAGTCAAGTCAGTTGTGGCTTATGCACTCGGATGGGTGAATTTTCAGCATTTACACCATATTTGTGGATTCAAATTTACAAAATCATTACATGATGAAACTGAAAGCAGTAGATTGTGTTTGTCAATGCAGCAAGCATTTGCGCAGTTCTGTGAAAATTTGCTCCTTGTCAGTAAGTAGACGTGCTAGATATGACAGAACAGAATTACCAAAAGCAGAGGTACGAGCAAATAGAAGTTTAAATCTTGAGCGTGTGGATGATGTAGATACAGCTTTGAAAATTTGTAGTGTAATGGGTGGTAAATGTCTGAGAGTATTTTGGCAGTGAAACTTTCGCATACTTGTAGGTGTCTATCTATGATAGAATCCGCGAGTTTATCCCTGACAATGCAACTACATGTAGAAATGTGTTTCAGAGATTTCGCCTGTATAAAAGTCTTTCTTCAACATGCCGGGAAAAATTACTGGGGAGCAAAACAACCAGTAGGAGAGCACGCATGCATTCACAAACCTAACAATCAGATTATGGGGAACAGAAAGTAATCTCAATCGGAGTGAGAAATATGAAAGCTTTCTAACTTTACAGAATGTGTTTTGAACATGCATTGACCATGATAAAATGTGTGATAAGATAACGCCAAGGTATTTTACTACTGTTGATTTCGGCACGGATTGTTGATTGACAGAGAGGGTGGGGAACCTATCTATAAGGGCTGAAGATGGTACATCGGCCAATAGGGAAAATACAACATCTTGACATTTAGAGGCATTCAATGAGACGGAACGGGACAGGGACCAAGTGACAACGTCGTTCAGCTTGCTTTGAATTTCTGAAGCCTCTTCAGGAGTTGATGCTTTGCAACCTAAAACAACTTCATCTGCGTATTTAAAGCCAATGAATGCAGGAGGAATAGGAAATTTTTTGACATACATTGAAAAGAAGAATGGGGAAAATATTGCACCTCGCAGAGCACCAGAGGAAATTGGGTGAGTGGAGGGAGTTGAGGCACGTATACTGCCTTCTGTTTGTGAAATAATCGCAGATCAATCTGCTAACGTTTGGATTAACATCATTTTCGGTAATTAGGTTGAGCAATACTGATCGATCAAGACTGCCGAAAGCGTTTTTTAGTCTAAGAACAGCATTCTGACGGTCTTACTTTTTTATCTAGTGCAGAAATTATTGAGTGAACAAGGTATGCAACAGCATCAAGTGTTGAGCGCGAAGAACGATATACATATTAACGTATGTCATCTTCTTCCGACTCAGTGACAACCCACGGTAATAAGCATCTCTCAAATAATTTGAGCATGACTGACGTGCAGGGGATGGGACGATACTTCCCAGGTTCCTTTTCAGGAACGGGAGTTATCTTGGCCAGTCTCCAAATATCAGGGATTTTTCCGCTTATCAGACAGTCATCGAATATTTTTGACAATGGGGTTGAAAGGGTGTCCGCACATACTTTGAGTACTATGGGTGATGGTTCATCCGAGCCCGATGCTTTATTCAACTTAGTTTTCACTAGCTGTTTCAGGACTGTGGCGGGTTGGACAGTTGGTGTCAGCATAAAGCTGACTATGTCTGGCAGGGCAGTGCAGTGTGAAACTGGACTAAACTCAGAATTTAGTCTTCTTCATCGTCGACAGTTTCCTTTTTTTGTTTTTATTGCTACTGCCACACAATCGGTTGATAGCCCTCCACACGCCACGACAACTAGAGTCTCCCAGGACAGTGTCGATGTACAATTTCCTCAACCGATTTATTTACGCTTTGATCGAAATTGTTAGCAGCTTAACATGGATTCTTTGTCCATGCTTATAGGCTTGTGCTTTCCGCCTGCGTAGCTGCTTGGGTAGCGATGATGAAGATCTGTCTCCATGGATAAAGACCGTTTCTAGTGGGCAACATTGGTTAAAACAGAAATTAAGGTAGTCCTTAACATGTTCACAGAGGACAGAAAGGTTTTGATCGGGAAACACCGAAAAGTCTGTCGTGGTAATCATGGATCTTAGCCTTTCTAGATTCTCTGATGAACAATTTCTTTGACTCTATCTTGGAAGGCCTTCTTAAAAATGTGTATCGGTTAGTTTTGCTGCATACAGTGGGACATACTTTTAAGATACAATGATCTGAATTGCTCAGAGGAGCACGTTGATGGACTTCAAAAAATGCGGTCTGTTTGTAAAAACGAAATCAAGTTGTAAATTGAGTCTGGTAGGAAAATGTACCAAATTTTGTAGACCCAGTGTGATGAGGAATGTTACATCATGTATGTTGGGATCACCAACAAATTTCCACAAAGAGTCACTTGCTTTTGATATTATGGAGGTAAAAAAATGTCAGACAAACTATTTATGTCAGCCACTGATATTGATGGCGACTGGTAAAAGTTTCCAAGAAGTATGGAATGAAACCCACGCAAGAAAACAGGGCTTACATTCGACGACGTGACAACTGATTTTATCCGATGAGCATTCAAATATGATAGCGGTTGATTTACTCCAGTCGTCGCTAACGTAACTTGCAACACCTCCACCTCGTTTACGGACACTCGCGGGACGGTCAACCCGATACAATTTATATCCATCCACTTGTACACTTTCACTAGGGATTTCTTCGTGCAGCGACGATTCCTGAAGCACAATAATTCCCAGGTTTTTGTACTCCTTTTTCCGTGTGATATCTACTACCTCGACTTTTCCCAACAGCGAACGAACATTGCTGGTTAAAATGCATTCGACTGGTGCTGCACTGTCTGAGAGCTCGAAACATCAAATTTTCGACAAATATGTTATTCAACAAAACGACCAACATAAAGCGTTCGCATTGTTTCTGATACAATAAACTACTCAAGACATTGAGTTTTGCCTATTCGTTCTCACGTTTCCCCGACAACGGTTCCATCTAAGTGATGCACACACCTCGATGTGCATCGATGTTTACTAGTGATCAGTGCCGATCGGAGCATTTCCGTGAAAATGAAGTTACGAAACAAGTTAAGACCTGAATTACACAACTTGTGAACAGTTGCATAGGATTAGTCGCAAGCAGCCTGAGTGCATGGTTGATTGGATGAACCTAACATTTTGTGTGAAGAGTGACGGATGGTCACATGAAATGATAAGAAATATGGTAAATTCAAACAGCAGTCAAAATCATTTTTATATAACCAGTGAGATAACTACCGTGAAATGAAGACATGATTGCTAATCAAAACGCACAATACGACACAGTAAAACAAAGGCTAACACCAAGGCAAAGCTAATGTGATTAACCATTCACGTTGTTTACATAGATCGGGATTGAGGGTATGAATGGCTAGAGCCTCGGCAAATTTCAGCACGGTCAATTTACCCCAACATGCATTAGCAAAGTGGTTATCTAAAGTTCTGGTACCGGTGAGAGATTCCGTTGCTCGACGTAGTGTCAAAGACAGCTTTGAGATGAGTAAACATCTGACCCAGAGAAATATCCAACGAAAACAGATGTTTACAATGGATATCAAATCCCTATTCATACATGTTCCGCTGCATGAGACCATCGGGATTATTTGTAAGACAATTGAGGAAAAGAAATTGCAGGTCAGGTTACCCATCAGTGAATTATCATGACTGCTACTTTTATGCACGTCAAATGTTAAATTTTCGTTCCTCGGACAAGGATATCGGCAGATAGATGTGGTCGCCATGGGTAGTCCGCTAGGACCAATTCTTGCGGATATTTTCCATGGTCACCTAGACGGAAAGCTTGAAGAAGATATATCTTCGTTACAAGCCATATGAAGGAAGACGGGTAAAACCTATTTAATCGACTCAACAGCATTCACCCCAACATCAAGCTAACTCGTCGCGATGAACAGGACGATCGCATTGAGTTTCTAGATATAAACATTAATCGTCGACCAGATGGATCAATTAAAAGATCTATCTTCCGGAAGAACACTCGATCTGGGCAATATTTGCATTTCACGAGTTTCATCCCCGTGCGATGCAAAATTAGTCTCGTTCGCACACTATTTCATCGGGCACGTGAAATATGCTCCGAGGACTCTATAAATGACGAAATTCAACTCTTAATGGAAATTCTGTACGTAAACGGATATCCATTTGCATTCATCGCCAAACATTGCAAAGCATCACCAAAAGTAGAAAAAACAATAACTGCTCCCAAAATGAAAGCTTTTTTGAAGTTATCATTCAAAGGCGATGACGTGATTGAATTAGTCAGCCAGCGGCTGAACTCTGCCGTCAAGCATGTCTACTACGCAGTTTACCCAGTCATTGTCTTCACTACCATCCGGATACCATCGACATCGGTGAAAGAACCATTGCCCCCCCCTCCGCCAAATCAAACTGCATTTACCAATTCAAGTGTGGATGCTCAGTCGTCGACATAGGCAGGACAGAGAGGCAGTTACGTCACCGAACGGTCGAACACATCCCGGTGTGGCTTAGGAAAGCGATGGACGACAAGTTCAAAACTGTTACGTCATCAAATGAGCAGAAAAGACTAAGATCTTCAATAACACAACACTTATTCGAACAAAAACATTGTCAATCCAACTCACACATTTAAGGTCATTTAAAACAATAAACACAAAGTTACTGAAATTTGCCGACGCTCTAGCGATTCGTACCCTCAAACCCGATCTATGCAAACAACGTGAATGGTTAGCTCACATTCGCTTTGCCTTGATGATTACCCGTCCCACCGACCCACCCTCTCCCGTTCTTTGTATTACTGTGTCGTATTGTGCGTTGTGATTAGCAATCATGTCTTCATTTCACGGTAGTTATCTCACTGACTATATAAAAATGACTTTGACTGCAGTCTGCACGTGTACAGATGCAGCGAAATGCCCATGGACACATTGTGAAACCCCATGTTTCTGACTTCTTTATTGTGGTTGGGTTTGGTTATTATAGAACAAATTAGGGGCATGCTGTCTCTTCGACAATAAAAGTTTTATTTGATCTGAAAGGTTAAATGCACCTTGCTGAGTGCTTACTTTTAGAGTAAGAAAATAAAATTTGACGACTGTAATGTGTATACGTAGATACAGATTGCAGCTATGTCCAGGATCGTAGACAGAGCAATTAGCACATCCATACGATTTGTAACCATGCGTCGCTGCACCGTCAAATCAAAGTGATATCACCTGTGTTTTTTCGTCTTCATTGTGCAGTTATCGCATAGAGATGAAAGTGTCGTCTCATATCGACTGACAGAGTAACCTCCGTACAAACTGCCTTACAATTTCACTCCAAATACACAGATGCAAAAATGCAGGGACAGCAAAGGCGGTTTCTGGTGAGTTTTTCCGTCCAAAGCGGATTTGTGACCGCCTCAAGTTGAAAACACTACGGTAGAAAATGGAACAGTCAACCTTGAATCCACGTTGAGGAATCATTTGACTCAGTCAGTCTCACTCTCTATCCCCATGCATCACGTACCTCAATCTGTTTACAAGATTATAGTCAACAGTGACAAGGATGATTGGTCCAGGACACCGGAGTCGGGTAATAGCCAAATATATTGTGTTAACAACTTATGTCTGACTGTGTCTTCTAGAAAACAAATTCACAGGAACAAAGGAACGGGAATAACAATCACAATAGCTTCAAAAATGTGGACGAAATGACTGTACTCTCGAAGTATTTTAAATGTTGCAATGAATAATCAAGATGGTTTTTTCTCGTTTCTACAGCTGAACTTCATATTTGATTGCCACAAAGATGAGTCATTTGTTCGCCGAAATCGTAGACCAAGTTGAACGCCATGTGTATAGTTCTGTGATATATTTCCTCCGGAATTCAGATGCACGCATCCAAACTTTTAACTTCATTTTGTGTCATACTAGGCTTGGGCTTAAACCATGTGCACCGCTAAAATGACGAAATGCCATCTTTTTCTCGTGGCTTTCTTACAGTACAACAATTTGTGGGGCCATACAATGCGCTTTTGTTTGATACCATCTTCTCACTTCCTAGTTGGTTGAGTATTCTGACCCGGTTCATACACATGGTCCTCAGTTGGCATTCCTCGCTTGCTGAGCATCGATGAAGAATTTCTATAGTCACCAACATTATAACTCTTTTAGACAAGATCACACAGTGAACACATTCCATCGAGAAACACAATCACGTCATGCTCCGTCATTGTTCAAATCCGTCATCCTCCGTTGTCTAGCTGTAGTAAATTGAATTCCATTTACTCAAAGGAAAGCGCCACCAGTGATCCAAACCTTCTGTTCCTCTGAAGGACTAAAGTGCACAGCGACTTCGCAGCAGGCATCGAAATGAGGACAGTCAAAACCTTCAGCTTACCACCGAAGGCCGACGAATAGTCGCGGAAGTGTGCCAAATTCTTTTTCTCTGTCCACCTATCCGTAACCCCCTTATCTTCGTTTATCTGATGCTATCGATATCTGAATGGCAACCTTTCCCGGTTTTCGACGTACCGATAACCTGGACAGTGAATTACTGCTCGTTTGCATTCATTTCGAACCGAAATGATGTGCATGCCGAATGCGCTGCGTCTTTTCTTATGGGAATGAAGGTCATGTGAGATGTGTGGTTATAGTTCACGGGCGTGAAGGAACATTATCTGGACAGCATACAACGAAACCATTATTTATGAGCAGTTCTAGGGGATTAGACAGATTTGTGCTTGAATTTTTCTCGCTGGTGTGGTGGATCTCTCAGTTAGTTGGCCAAATGTAGCTTATTTGAAGGATTGGAAAGAATATTGCAATACACATAGCTTCTTAGGCATTCCTGTAAAGTGTGAAATGGATGTATGTTGATGTGATGATCGTGTAATGAGTAACGCATGCACGAACCACAGTACAGCTTCCAAGCAGCCAATCAGAAATCTGATGCACTGACCAATCCTGTGGTTTCAAGTGGCACCCATCGAATTGGCTGGATGCAAGAAAGTAACCAAATGAGCGATATCGCTGTCGACTGGACATTGAAGAATCGATCAATGATTGTTTGATGCTTGTGACATTTATTTGCATAATCCCCTGAGTGAAATTAACTGCATCCAGAGCTCGTCTTGGCTTTGCTCCTCTATTCAGTGAGTTTTCAGTCCGAATCTCAGTTCGTGCTATTCTATTCCGATTCCGATTACCAATACTACAGCTGTTCAGATATTTTCGGAATCATCGGCACTAATATTTCACGAAGGGTTGTGATCGTTACCAGTACGGCACTATCGCGGTAGTGATTCACTTACCCACACAGCCACCAATCCCCACGTCTTGCCCAGTTTGTCTAATTAACAATGCAACTGTTTTTGGAAGACTAATATCGCAGAGATCAGCAGGATGTTATTTGAGCTGAAACTTATTTCAGCTAGTAAACTTATGTCCCGTACCGGAAGAGTTGAATCCTGATGGAATTTGTTGGCAATTCTAGCAATGAAAACCTCAATTAACCTCATTTGACTGGGTTGGATTTTTGAAGTATTTATCTCTGTGACAGATATCCGAGTAGGGATATTAGAAGTGAATCCATTTTCATCCTCTTAGTCGATCAAACAAAACGAGATACCCGGTGCTTCTTTCGTACACCATTGTGTATTTCAGGTTGAGAGATGTCCGGTCACCAACTTGCTGAGGAACGCAAACCACGTCAATGTGATACTAACATTTAGTTCTTTTGATTCCAATCAGCCCTGAACCCAACACATTGTGACCCATCCCGCTCATCCCCTTGCGAGCTACCGTACGCGAACTTCTCACTCGAACCCGTTCCTATTT
>UZAN01040660.1:6997-22617 GCA_900618425.1 Echinostoma caproni
GCCCGCCCAAGCTGAGGAGCCACCCGCCAACAACGTGCTGTCCCGTCCAAGTTCCGCGTGTTTCATTGGACTAAGGGCCAATGCCGAACATTGGATCAATAATCAACGCACGGGCGATCCATAAGCTGAATTGAAACTCAAAGGCTTTGCGTGGTAGTTCTCTAGCACCTCCCACACGTGTACTTCGTTCACGCTCCCACATTGAATTTATGCCCCACTGCGTTGTGGGTCAAACTTTTGAGTCGAAGGTTCCAGTTAAAGTTCCTCAAGAAAATCCCACAAATGGCCGCTTCCTCGCCGGTCGGAGTTCTGGGTCAAAGGCTCCGAGTTGGGTTCCCAACGAAAAACCCCTTCGTCGGTGTGGGCTCCCGTGAAATATGCCGTGCCCTAAAGTTTTAGGCACCCATTTGGAAAACCGTCTTTCTCATCTGCCCACTTCCTCACTCGCAAACCTTAGGAGATGCATCCTGTTTGCGCCACCCATGGAATATCACTCAGCGTTCAACTAATGAGGTCAACCACTCAGAGCCTATCAGATCTTTAAAACCAAAATCTCCTTTCCACTTAGCCGCATTTAATGTTCGCACACTCTATCAGATTGGTCAACAAGCCGCTTTAGCTAGAACCCTTGAAACCTTCCATTTAGATGTATGCTGTGTCTCCAAAACACATATACAAGACCCTACTTCAATCATCACCTTGCGATCTCCAGATGCAGCTTCATCCTCACTCTCCGTGTGTCACGCGATCCGGTATCCGAAGCTCGCGATGTTGCTGGTGTCGGAATTGCGCTGAGTGTCAGGGCCGAGCGTTTACTTCTCGATTGGATTCGGGTTAGTAGCTGACTTTGTGCTGTACGTCTGGNTCTGGATGGTTCAGTACGGATCAACGTCGTCCGGTTCAATACCACGCTTAACTTATTGGGGCCTTATATGGTTCGCCATTCGAAGTTCCGGGGATTAGGTTGCCGATTTCAACCACTGAACAACAGGTCCTCGTGACTATGGGGTTTACCCCGTTTGTTGTTCATCAAACCTAGGTGTGTAATAAAAAAAGCGGCTACAAAACGAAGCCTCGATGCTTATTCGTCGTATCCGCGTATGCACCGACCGATTACAGTTCGCCTGAAATGAAGGAGGAGTCATACAAGGACCTCTCGCAGCCTCTCCGGAATGCTCGGTCAACGGACATCGTGGTAGTGGCTGGAGCATTCAGTGCTTAAGTGGGATATCTGGACGAATTAGAAAGGCTACTTGGTGGTTCATTTGCAATCGCGGCTAACCGGACTGACAACGGAGAACGCCTACCCCAACTTTGCGCTGACCACGGACTGTTTTTGTCAAGCACGATCTTCTCGCACAAGAAACGTCACCGTATTATATGGAGACCACAAATTTCTTCACAGCGCTGGACTCAAACCGACCACATCGCCATCAACCACCGCTGTCAAGGACCCATTGAAGTCTGCCGCTCCTACCGGTCAACTTCCGTAGACACGGACCATGCTATGTTACAAGCGAGATTCCCCTTACACCCAGTAAGCAACCGCCGAAATGCCACCAAAAACGGATGCCCACAATACAGTGTCAGCAGTGGTTGCAAATCGGCCTTCGAAGCGGAACTTACAGATCACCTCTCGGCTCAACCATCATCCGAGGACTCAGTGAACCCTGGAGGACAATCAAGGAAGCGATCCAAATGTCAATCAAAACGACGGCGGTTTCTGGCGCACGATCAAATAAAAAACGATGGATCTCCCCGACCTCGGTTGTCTGGCTGGACGCTCGCAAAACCATTCCTTCTGATCAAAAGTACGACAAACAGCGTAAATCCCTTAAATGCCAGCTCATCAAGAGTTTGAGGGTTGACCGCGAGAAAGGTTGTGTAGTGAAACAGAGAAGGTTGCGGCTATCGTTAATAGTCACAATCTTTTTCGTTTAAACGAGAAGTACAGGTCCAAGAAAAGTAGGTGTAAGGTAGGTAATTAGGGAGTCTGACGGCACACTGATTCACACTCAGCAACGTTGGGCAGAACATTTTAAAGCACAGTTCAGCTGGTTTCCGTCGACACAACACCTCCCGATACCCGCTTCAACTGGGCAAATATTGCTAGTAGACTTCAGTCCTCCTTCTGAAATGGGGGTTACCCCAGAACTGAAGTATCTCAAAAGATACGTGCCCCGGACTGACTGTACTCATCGGCTTTCAAGGATGGAGGTTCAACCTTGGTTTTGGAGCTAACGAAACTCCTGGGCTCAGTATGGGAGAGAGACGAGGTTCCAACGGATCCCTATGGATTGGTGATCACACCAGTTTACAAGAAAGATGACATATTCCCCTGTGAAACTCAGCGAGGAATTATTTGATTCAACGTCGTCTCGAAACTTCTCGCTTGTATTGTACTCCGTCGATTGTCTGGCGTACACGAAGAGTGCACGCGTGAGAACCAGGCTGGTTTCAGACCTGGTCGAGGTTGTATCGACCACATCTTCACTCTCCGTCAAATTCTAGAACAGACTCTCCTTTCGTATACCGATCATCTCTGTCTTCCTCGATCTGAAAGCGGCTTTCGACTCAGTCGACCGCTCGAAACTCTGGCGCTGTCTTTCCCTGAGGAGTGTGCCCGAGAGGTTTTTCAATGTTACGGCACTTTTTCGCCCGAGTTCACCATTAAAAGTGGTGTTCGTCAGGGTTGTCCTCTCTCTCTCTCCCCCTTTCTATTTACCCTTTTTATAGATTTGCTTTTGGGAACAACTCTATCCTCGCGCGAGCAAAGTGGTATCGATTTACCACCGGGTGGCAGACTATCTGATCTAGAGTATGCAGACGACATTGTACTGCCAAGTGAAGATCCAGGTAAGATGCAAGGTTTTTGGATGGCTTGAATGCCAGTGTAGCCCTATTCGGTACGCGTTTTGCACCTTCATAGTGTAAAATGTTATTATAAGACTGGGTTGGTCCATCACCCAACCTCACTCTAATTGGGGAAGTAATAGAGCAAGAGGATTAGTTTTGTTATTTGGGCAGCTACATTTCACCCGGTGGACGCATCGCATACAGGAGACTCGGTTGGCATTTGCCAATTTGAGACATCTGTAGTGCCGTCGCGATATCCATCTGTCCGTGTAGGGTCGAGTATATGCTGCATCAGTTCGGCTAGTTAATTTATATGAGCAGAAACTTGATTATTAAGAAAACAGGATAAAAATAAACTGTCGGTGTTTGAACACCACTGTCTACGCAGCATTGCACGAATCTTGTAAATCAGCCGGACGAGCAATGCTGAGGTTAGGCGCAGAGTTTTAGGTAAATGCGGTTGTCCACTGGAGCAAATGATCGACCTTCATAGATTACGTTGGTTGGGGCATGTGTTACGCCACGGCGAGTGATGTTCGTCGTGTCAGGTAGTGAGTAGAAAAAGCCAAAGTCAGGCTACGATCTAGCACGAGGGTGTAAAAACCTTAACCGTGATTCTGGGTCACATAGGTCCCGTTATGTTCTCTGGCTGGGGACCTCGGGATGATCGCAACCGATTGTCAGAGAACTAAGTGATATGGCTGAGTGGCTTAAACAGTGTTGTTCGTGCATCTTCTCAATTTCTTTGCAATATTAGTCCACTAAGATTCTCCCTTTTCTGTTCGACTCCACTTTCAACTTTCCTGTCTTTTGCCTACTGTTCATACTGATCTATTTATGGTGGTAGTTTTGGAGACCAGTAAACTTCATAAATCCACACAAGTTATGCGCTCGAATAATTAACAACTCATTGGTTGTGGTAGAAATCAAGTGATTTCTCAATAGAGCACTGAACGGAAGCGCTTTTTAGATTTTAGATGTGCACTTTAGCTGGCGGAAAATGAGACTTATTGATATATCTTGCGTTCCAAAAGCGGTAGTAGACAGTTCACTTTCTATATTCCAAAAGACTGTTCCATGGACCTTGAGTGGACCCTTGCTTGTAGCCGTACCTCTTTAATTACCGCATGAGAAATGTTGAGTTATGATCCTCAAGCAATCTTCACATCATTTTAAACTACCGATAAAGCCCATGAACACGAAGAAAGTGCTTATGGTTGAGATAAGTTAATATGCACACACCCGAAAACCGCTTCATCCATGTCTATTGTGATAATCTCCTACTGTTTGATGGCGTGTTTAGTTCCATCTCTCTAATAAGTAGAAATGCTGCATTGATGCGGGGGCCTTGTTTCTTTGGATGTAAATAATCGACAAATGAATTCAATACCTTCAACTTGTTTTGAATAATGATCACATCGCAAGTTTCATTTTTTGCCCAAATTTTTTTCAAACTTAATTTCATTACGGTAAGATCCGTTACGTAATACCTTGTGAGTTTAGTGCGTAAGTAAGCATGACATGATTAGAGCCATAGGGATTACCTCGTAGATCGGCGAATGTTCCAGTCGATTCTCTATCAGATCGACGTGTTCCCTTTCCCCGTGTGTACTTCTCAGGTCATTTCGCTGAGCGGTAATATGTGTACGGACAAAAAGCCGGCTGCCATCAATTCGATTCTCGGTCGTGGTAAATCGGTAATTGCCGAGGCCCAGCTACCAGCTACCGTGCTAGCACAAGTGCTCCATACCACGGCCACGCGATTAACTCGATTAGCACATGCGAAAAATTGGACTGGTTCAGCAATGGCGGGTTGCCCCGGAATGATGGGTTCCAATGCACATGCTGCGAACATTGTGGCGGGGATATTTGCCGCGACCGGTCAAGATCTAGCCCAGGTTTGTCGATTTCCATAGTTTCATTTCACCATATCGTATTCTATCGAACCGCTGATTTGTAAGCTGACTTTTCCCAAGTTGTTTCTCAAAATAGAGGCTAACTACTTATAGGTAGTATGCAGTTATGTGGAAAATAAAGAAGGCAACCATCTACCAACTGACCTTGTTACTCCATGTTTCAAAATGAAGTGATCCCGACTACACTAAATCACACTAATTGCAGATTACCACCGAACAGTCTTTATTCCAACCAGATCAGTATCGTTGCTTGGTTGAGTCGTCTCGTCACGTGGCATCGTGTAACCATTAACTCCATCTCATTTGTTAATTAGATAACCTGTGATGTTTTAGTTGTTCTATCATAAAAGTATGTCATCCACCGAACTTTACTCATTCACTCATGATTTGCTCCAAGCAATGCCCACTTGTCCACGGTTGATTGTCCGAGTAGTCCTCTAATCCTCGACCTGAAGATGCTCCGGTAGCGTATAGCTCCTCGCCGTAGACTTTGAGTAATCCACTCCTTCACTCTCTGTAGATGTGTTCCGTCAGTGATCGAGTGCATGGGATTTGACGGAGATTCTTGAAGGTTCGTTTAATTTCTTAGGCAAATGTAATTTTAATCTTTTGTAGGCTCTAGCTGTCTGGTTTTTTCCTCTTGTTTTTTTCATAGAAAGGTTTCAAACAGCTACGCTGTCTATTCATGTTATTTATCTTTGTCATGAACGATGCGATTAATTTCTTCAATTACGGTTTCATTTACGAACAATCCATGAACTGCTCCCGTGGTTCTATTGCCTTGCCAGAGAAGCACCGCCTTGTAATCGTTTCTCACGTTTGTGTAACAGAGTAGGTTTACAGCTTTGAATGGTATTTCTCTAAAGCCATGTGGGCTTTTGACAGTTTGTCGTATTTCGATCGGCAGTTGCTATTTTCCTCGTCCGGCGTTTGTTGCTCGTGAGCGATTTTTGTACATTGCTACTGGAATATCAATAACTCATTCTGGTTATTTTCTCTCTTTCTCTCCCTAATTTTTGGCAACCAAATTTTTTTTCTCCGCTTTAGGTTGTGGATGCCTCGGCCTGTCTAACGCAATTCGAGATAGGTGATAACAATTCCCTCGTGGCTACTGTTACAATGCCTTGCATGGAGGTTGGCACAATCGGGGGTGGGACGCGGTTGCCAGCACAACGTTCCTGTCTCGATTTGCTTGATTTAAGTGTGGATCGACCGACCGAACATTTAGCCCGAATAATCGCTGGCACCGTTTTGGCTGGTGAGCTCAGTTTAATGGCCGCTTTAGATACCGACGATCTCGTTAACGCTCATCTTCGACTTAACAGAGCTCTGGCCCAACCGACCCCATCCAATTCAACAAAAAACAACAACAGTTCTGACGCAAATGTCAATACTGGTGAATCTGCAGTAGCTGCTGGTGGAACTGGTGTTTCCAGTGGTACCTTGTGGATCAGTAGTTCGATTCCCGTCCCGGTCAAATCCAGTGCTTCTAATGGGGCAGAATCCTCGCACCCGACCATGTGATATTTCGGCTTTTGGTTGTTCTCTGTGTTGCATGGTCCGTAGAACTTGTCAACGAACTAGTCATTCGTTTGCCGGCCGTCGTTTCCTTTCTATACGGGTCCGAGTCTCTACATCACATCATCGGTTCTCTATCTCTTTTGTAATTCTATAATCGTTTATTCAGAAACGACCAAGAATTGTGCAGTCTTAGATCAGCATATAGTCTGTTTTTTATTTGAATAAACATTTTCTGAATGTCCGTGTAAATTGTAGTTCATGCAAAACAGCGCCCTATCTACGCTATTCATTGAATAAACATTTTGGAGTTAAATGTTTCCGACAGTTAGATTTTTTTTACAAATATATACTTTTCTTGGTAAATCAAGCAATTATGAGGTTTAACTTGAATGACTGCATGTTATCAGCAGATCGCAATGTTGCAATGGATAAAGTGTCCTAGAAATTCCGATGATCAGGGCACCACTAAGCTTGTACCCACTAGGCGCCAAACCTGGGCGGCAACCTACACCAATCTAATATCCAATTACTGATTCCCCGGGTCCACAGAATCGATTATCCTCTAACAAGATAGCGTCGTTTAATAGTAAAAGCAAGTAAAGATTGTATCAAAGAAGTGGTATAGCATTTTTTCGATGAATAAATCAATGCATGACTTTTCATGAACATAGCGTTGAGTTTCCCAAATCAAATCAATCGTAAATCGAGCTTTCTGTTCGTCTAAGACGTTAAGTGGCTATGCATTGTGTGTAGGTCGCAGCATATAGGGTCGATGTCACATCTTAGCGTTGCAGACCAAAGTTGCTAGTTGTTGTGCCGAAAATGTCTTCGCTGATTGGATCGGCGGAGCCTTCAATTTTCGGCCGTGCTACAGTTTGTGCTCAAGTGGATAGTTCATCAACTTTTACGTCACACATTAAATTTAATCGTTTGAATCAAGTTTTTTTTTCATCGCTTCCATGATTACGTATGTCTCGGAATCTCTAAAGAATTTGCAACATTATGGGTTATCGCGCAAGAGTGGCATTCTCTGTNTGAAAAAATGCCATGCATTGGGGATGATTATGCTGCTGCTGACATCAACGACTCTTTGGTTGAACTGGATTTCTTTGATATGCATCGGTTGGATAGAGACTGTTTACTACGAAATCGAGGCGGTGGTCTAATAACCTACATCAAATCGTCTACAAAGATTATCTTCACCTACAACGTAGGATATATCTCATGTCTTTCGGTTGAATGTAAACACCGTTTCCTTAGTAAGTATCGTTCCATCGTGGCATCAAACATTTACATAACACCTTCCAGTACAACTTCTGATGTACAGACGTTTGCTGATGTATTTATATCTGAACTTTCTAACTACACAGAACGCTCTCTTTTTATTGTTAGTGGTGATTTTAACCATGCAGATATACATTTCTTGACTTGTCTCTCTCTCTCCACAATCTTGTAAATTTCTCGGCGAGAGGAAACGCGCAGCTGGGCCTTATGTTTTCGAATGATCCTGACCTGTTTGCTGTGCGTAGATGAGCCCCTCTGGCAAACTCCAATCATTGTATCATAAATGTTTTGCCAAGTCTACTCAAAGAAACATCATAGCACATTGACACAAACATCTAGGCAGAAGATTTTTCATAGGCTGTGTGACCCGGCCCACTTGTTATCACTGAGAGGAATGATCTCTGGTACAAATTTTGATCAGTTATTTGATCCAAGTGTCTCGGTTGAGTGTGAACACTTCACGAGCTGTTGACAAAGTATTGAAAATCGGTTCTCGTAGCTCGGGTGAACTGAATTCTGTTTCGTCTGTTCGCCGAACTTGGCAACTTGTTTGCAAACGTTTCATCACCAGTCGAGGTAACATCATCCGTGCTTGTGAAGTGGCCACTTCACAAGCACGGATGATGTTACCTCGACTGGTGATGAAACGTTTGCAAACAAATTACCAAGTTCGGCGAGCAGAAGAAATAGACCTCATGAGCTATGTGAACTTGTGCTCTGACATCTGCTGCCCCATTGCCCCTGTGTACATCAGGCTCGCCAGATTTTCTCCCATTTTGAATACCCTCAGAAAAACCAAGGAATGGGCATATAAAAATCCTGACCGACCTTTAGTTAAATAAACGTCGGTACTGATCGAGAATGAGATCCAAAATCTTAACAAACTACACTGAAACCGCTTTTGGTGACCGTAATTGCAAGAAAATCTGGAGCGCTATGAAAAAAAACTGTGGATTATTCCATAATACCCTCTCTGTACTTCAAGATTATTTTGCTGGTAGAACACAATTCACGAATTTTCTTAGAAAAACCTCTGACTTTCTACCAGTCAACTCAGGGGTGCTCCAGGGACGCAATTCTATCCCCCGTTCTTTTCTCTTTCTATATCCGTGACCTTCCCACTAACTCATATGATTTTTTCATTAAGTATGCTGATGATGTCACAATAGGTTCCAAATTCCAAGGTGATTTCCGCTTCTCACATCTTCACACCAGTTTTCTGCCTTAAACTTATGGTCTTCGTCTTCCAAGTTATCCCCCAATGCACCTGAATGTAGCAATGTCACCTTTTCGCTCGCCAAAGGAGAACGGTTGCATTCTTTTGAAAGGAATTGTCCTGCACTCTATGTTGACAACCAGTCTGTTTCCCCAGTGAATTCTGTACAATACTTCGGTGTCTATCCGCCAAGATCTCATCTGGACCTCACATTCAAATTCTACTTTTGTAAAGATTCGACGGTTGTTTCTTTATTTCCTGCTGGCGTTCTTTGAAAGTTCCACTGTATTTACTCACTCGATTTGTATATTTTTGTGTTGTTACTCATCTCTACTGCTCACCAGTTTTATTTGTCGGTCTTAGAGCTAAAGATTATACAATTCTACGCCGGTCTATTAAAATTATTTCTCGCACAAGCGGCATTCCTTATTTGCACTTGTTTAATTTTATCGCCGATAAGCATTTTACCTCTTGCGATAACTTCTGAAACAACATTCTGTCAGACACTACTCACCCATTACACACAGAACTTAAACAGTGCTTATACACTTCTGTAACAAGATATCGTTATAAACTGGTGAATGCTCGTACCACTGCCTATCGTTTGTCTGTCATCCTCTATCTTTCGAGATTTCTGGCTCAAAAGGCATCCGTTAGAGAAAACGTTTTGAATTTCCTACGCAATTGATATTCATTTTCAAACTTTTACTCCACATTCCTTTGGATTTACGATGCTGTTTTTTCACTTTTTTCTTTGTGACTGTATGCGACGATAAATGTTCCTGGAGTGCAAGAAGCTGAGAATCCACCCATTAGGATGAATAAAGCGATTTTTGACTTGACTTGATAATCACCGGTAACTATTCATGTTTTCCCATAATCCCATGGTCCAAGGTTCGATCCCCGCCACCGCCACCCGACTTTCGTGGTAGGCAGCTCTACTGTCGTCCGGTTCAATACCACACCCAACCTATCGGGGCCTTATGTGGTTTACCACTCCAAGTCTCGGGGCTTGCCGGTTTCCATCACTGAACAGCAGGTTCTCGTAATTATGGGGTTCTACCCCGTGTGCTGTTCATCACACGAAAGTGTGTAATAAAGAAAATAATAATCGGTTTTAAAAAAAAGCACAATGTCCATTTAATATGCTTATTTTTTTCGGGTAGTCAGACGTGAAATATATATATTGATCGGGTTGCATTTTTGCCTATTTTCCTCTGATTTTGGTGGGTATTAATTTAGAGCAATTTTACTGCTCCATAGTCTATGTGCTCATTCTGTCATCGTCATCGTACAGCCGAGTAAAGTAAGGTGCGCTTCGCTGGTCGATGCCTGAAATCACACTGCATTATTGTATCATCTTCCTAGCTAATGAAAACTGTTGAGTTTTCGTACAAGCAATGTGTTAGATTTTATATCTTAGTCTTCAAATTACTGAGAGAACCTATATGGTGTAACAAATCAGTAAGTAGTAAAGTTTATTTTAATGTCAAGCCATTCATCATTCTGTAACCATACGGTATCCTGTTGACGTTAAACAATCGTACCCGGTGGGGCAGTTTTGTCTATGTACTTAAGGTGATGATTCGATCATGGCATCAGTTCCGCCCTATGATACTCCGCGAATATTTTAGGTGTTCCAGAAAACTAATCTACGTGAAAATATCGTGTGTTTGAGGTGCTTTTTAAATGATTTTATTTAGAATCCTGTTGTTCCGTTGAGTGCATTCACATGGCATCGTGTACATTCAAACAAGTTGACATCATTGAATAGAATCTAGTCTCAATAGGAATTCTCATGCATACATTTTGTGCGTTCCCATAGCAAGCAAATTACTGTCAGTTTTTTTAATTTCATGTCGCCCCACGCACTTAAAATGAGTGGGCGGTGGTACAGTATTTCGTTTTAAGTTAGGCAATTTTCAGTCACTGTAAAAAGCAACCGTAGCCAATCCTGCGTGTGATGCATATGTGATTTTATTGATATTTTCAGATTGACAAAAATTCTCCGATTGAAAGAACTTTTGGTGACCGCACCATTAGTTATTTGCAGTCGTCAACCCTGTTTTCGAAATTATATTAGCGATTTATCCTAGTTATGACTCGTAGTCCTGTTTTGGGGAGTTATTGTGACAAAGAGGCAATTATGTGTTTCACCCGTTCGAATATTTATGTTGTTTTATTACCAATGGTAATGAATGTATCGTGTGCTAAGTTTGAGGTACGGGCTAGTAAATTTCCCGACCAGCCTTTATTCTGTATCTCAAGATTCTTATCCAGTGTTATATTCTGTTATTTGAGTTCATCCGTTTATCTCCATCCCAAGTCATACTACATACAGTCAAAAAATGTGATTGCTGAACAAATCTTCAGTTCATTGTTATTATCTGTAGTGATTCCTACCGTGCTCAATGATATACGCTCACGTCATGTTCGCATCTTTTCTGTGATTATTCATGTTCGAGTCAATTATGATTACTCAATCCCACAAAGTTCCTTTATGATGTATAATCGTACACACATAACGCAATAAATGCAACAACAATTCGACAAAAGTGCAGAATGCATCACTACACAACGAGAGAGAGAGAGGACATTATGAAACACCGATCTGCAGCAAGTTGTCTTCACCCGTATCACTTACTTCATTTAATGAAGAAAAAGATGGATAATCTTCGCTTCGGATGAGTAAACATCACTGGCTAAACCGGCAAATACGTGAGGTATTATTCCGAAGCCTGTCATTCTTCGAAAACCTGTTGAATAAACCAGGTCATTTGTGCATGCCCACGCGATTGATAGATCAAATGACGCGACGATGAAGAGGCCAAACCGTGACGGCACAACTTACCTAAGTATCTCAGTCAAGACAAAAGAACAACCCCTCCTTGTACTAGGTCAACAACGCATTTAGTTCGGAACAATGAATCAAAAACGTTGAAGAGGAAGATATATAAGTGATTGCTCCGAAGCAGACCGGAACCATACCGTAAACACTGAAGATTTCATCTTGATTATTGAAGAAACCTTCGTAACCGAATTGCCCATTTGGACCAACAGACGAAGGCGAATAGACCATTTTGTCCGTTTCAAAACATTCCATTGTTTCTCACATCGCCTTTGTTTCATCTGTGGTAACAGTTTAGTCACCAGTTAGTTGTATCTTTTGATGGATAAACTCCATAGATGCATGAAAGCCGAAAGAAGACATGTGGCGATTTGTTAACATTTCGTTTCTTCTTCTCAATCGCTGACGTAAAACATAGATGCAGTTCATAAATAGATCCCAAATCAGAGGCTGATACTGTGGAGGCCAAGCAAACCTTGGAATAGACAACTACGGGCCGGCTGAATTTGGAAAGAAAGGTTTCAGCTAACTGAAGTGACATTGTAGATGATGGCAGGCGGTTCTGCCGTCTACCGGGCCAGTACCACCACCTAGCCATCGGCACCTTATGTTGCCCGCCACTCCAAGTTCCAGGACCAGGTTACCTCGTATCACTATGGATACCACAGGAAACTCAGATGCACTGTCACTCGAAAATAGCACGCACGAACACTCGCGGCTTGAAACACAATGTTGATTCTGTACATTATCTACAGTCTACTTAATCCCGTTTGTTCTATTTTTATCCCAAATTCAACTTCCTACTGTAGTACCAATCTTCAGTTTCTCAATCTTTTTATTCACACCTCATTCGTTCCCAAAGCTGGCGTTTGAACATGCATGCACTATTCAGTTGCTTCTATCCCGTTCTCTCATTCAAATCTCAGCAACCGCGAGTTCCAAATGATGTGACTGAAACTTCGGTTCCCCTTTTTTCAATCAGTGCTTCTGCGCTGTTTACTGTTCCGTAAATAGTAATAACCCTTCACTTTGTGATATTTCATGGTAAATATTGAGAGCATCATTGAAGCAGATCCCAACGCTCACAGTTTTAGATGATTTTAACGTCCATAACTGAGGATGAACGTGATTCTCTTCAGGGACATCGCTCCGTGGATGTGAGGCAAAATAATTTTCCCTATTGAATAACATCAACCAACTGGTTAATTTCTCGATCGTCATAGCGACCACGCACCCACCCTTGACCTTGTCTTAACATCAAAACCACAATTATTTTCTAGTTTTGCCACAGTTCCTCCGATGATCTCATCGAACCACACCATCTTAGTTCGCTTTCTACTTAAATTATTCGGTCCACTCTTCTCAATTCCAGACTCTGACGATAAGGTTCCGCTGACTGATGTAGCTTTCATAACTTTCGGACTTCTTCTCATTTGTCTCTATCTCGGTTTCGATGTTTTACAATGCACACATCCATTCACCCCTCATTTGACTATACCCGGCAAGCCTAACCTCTAGAATAGTTTTATCACTCCTGTTGTCTCGCTGATTTGAAAAGGAAGTAGGCGTCCCTTTACTGGCGTCTCACATTTTTCTCCCGATCTCGCTAATGGTTCTCGCAAGCACGCAAAAGCCGTACAACAATCATACAGGAAGCTAAGGAGCACTTAGTTGAGCGCAAACCAGCAGAGTTATTAACCGCTAGTTCTGGAGTTTGAACCTTCTGGTTACTTGCGAAGGTAGTTTCCCGTAATTTCTATTTCACTAACTTTCCATCCATTGTTAAACCATGTGGTGACTTGGTGTCCGACCGGCTTGGGAAAACTGAATTGTTTGCCTTCCATTTTGCTTCCAACTCCACACTACCTAAATCAACTCTCCAGATACCCTCCCTGTAGCGAACCATCTTCTCACGTCACTCATTTCCATCAGAAAGATACGCCACAGAAGCCACCTTGACCCCAACGGGATTAATTCCATCGTCCTCGAAATATGCGCCACAAAACTGGCCTCCTACGTCTCTTATCCTCTTCCTTAATTTCGGGTTATTCCCAACCCAATGAAAAACACCAGAGCTGTTTCCCATTTCGAAACGCAGCGATCTCTCGAACCCAAATAACCTTCCCCCATCTCTTTCACATCAGCTATCTAGAAGGTTTTGCAGTCAGTCATTGCTGGTCAACTCTGTCTTCACTTGGAGCAGAACAAGATGCTCAGCTCTGTCTCATCGATCTGCCGGTGATCCTCTGACGCTCCTTTCGCATGCATGGTCAGCCACACTCGTAACCCTTGTGGTGTCTCAGGACATATCGAAAGCTTTCAATTATATCTAGCGTGCAAGTCTGCTGGCTAAACTATCCTAGTTTGGCTTTCCTTCGGAACTTGTGTATCGGACAGCAAGATACCTCAAAGACGTTAGCATCTCCTTTCAAGGGAACGTGACCATGCCTTGTTCAGTACTTTTTACTTCCAGTCCTATTCATACTTATGCTGATGACGCTGACATGCATTCTTCTTTGTCCTATTCCTCTTCACGCACCGCTAACTCCCACATTATTGATGACCGCCCCTCGTTATCTTCCTAAATTTTAATCTTGGTCACATTTCTTCATGGGGCAATCGCAGTCGTGTTCTCTTTAATGCCAGTAAAGCTTCCCATATGTCCGTGAATATTTCTCCTCACTAACTTTTAATTCAAACGTTATCCATTGCACAGTTTCATACAACTTATTGGGACTATCTTTAGTTTCTCTTTTATAGTCACCGTATATTTATTTGCTTTTCGCGCTGTGCGCAAAATCGGCTTTCTCTTTCAGGCGTTTCTTCACTGTCATTCACTTCTTCGCGCTTTACAATGGTCAGATCCGCCCTACACTTGAATATTGCAGTCATGTGTGAGATTGAGCTTCGTTCACCTCTTTTTGATTGGGTTCAACGTTAGGGTACTGGTTTCATTAACGTTCCGTTCCTAACGTATAATTTGCATTCACTAGCTCCCCATCGATGAATCGCTTCCTTGCCCTTATTCCATTGATATTATTTTGGTTTTTGCACATGCGGCTGGTCACCCATCCAAGATAGACTGACGACTCGATAGCCATTTGCTGATTTACCTGCCAACGCATTACATCACGGTCTGAACAAAATAGCCTGCTTTTAAGTGGAATATTTGTTAAACCCAGTATAAAATTTGTTGAACTCATCGGAACAGATCGAGAATCTGTGTGAGTATAGCTGGTTGTTCTGCCATAGAGTGTGTTCGGCTACAAGAGTGGCTAACAAAATTTTGTCCTAGTCAACTGGCATTTGCCATCTGATTGGTTCAACTAAGTTACGGTATCAGGGTAACCGGACGGCGGTCACACTCGGGACCGATCGATCACAGGCCATGGAAGTTGGAGTGACTGAACAGAACGCTTTTGGGCGCAGAGGTCAGGGGTCAACTTTCTTATCCCGAGCGCTTTGGCTATTGCTAGAGTGCGCAGTTGAACACCCTTGCACTTGGTGTGGGGGACACGATAAACAACTCTGAGGGCGACATCCGGATTTACTTGATATCCGGTGTCGACTAAATGGGCTAGGATGGAGCTGTTTATTGTTCCGGTTTGTCCTAGTCTTAACCGGCGTGGGTGATGCTCTTTGATCCGGGTAGACAGCTGTCGTGCAGTTCGACTAACATAAGATGCGCCACATACGCATCTGAAAGAGTATACAACCATTGATGAGGTCAGCATCGACAGTTTATCCTTGTTTTCAATGTGGATCATTGGAGCACCACGAAACACGCACTGTAACTTAGCGGCGTTGAAGGCGTTGCCAATCTCCCTGTTCAGTCGTCGAAGTAGGATTCCGCTCACGATATCGCCTTTGAATGACAAACTGATAAACAAATCTTTCTTTCTCACAGTTTGTATGGGAGTTTTCGACATTTGTTCAATCAGATTTCTTTCGATAAAACGATCCGGGTATCCATTCTCAC